>JALNQK010000157.1:0-58893 GCA_028458525.1 Ophiosphaerella herpotricha
CAGGCCCAAGCACCTTCTCGTACCGCGCCAGCGTCTGCCTGTTCATCGCTTCCGCCTCTTTATACTTGCCCTGGCTGCCCAGCACTCCCGCTAAGTTGTCCATACTCGTCAGCGTGTCTGGATGCTTAGGCCCAAGCACCTTCTCCCTCCGCGCCAGCGTCTGCCTGTTCATCGCTTCCGCCTCTTTGTACTTGCCCTGGTTGTCAAGCACTCTCGCCAAGTTGCTTATGCTCATCAGCGTGTCTGGATGCTCAGGCCCAAGCACCTGTTTCCTCAGCGATGATGCTTGCCCATGTGTTAACTCCGACGCCGTATATTGCCCTAGGCTCATTTGACACCGACCCACCCGATCGAAAAGCGAGGCCCTAGTCGTCTCCTCTATGTCGCTGAGTCCAGCTGTATGCATAGCATGTAAGAGGTATGGCGTCCATACATCACTTCTCTCATGCCCTCCGTACGGCACTAGCTCGTTCAGTCGACCCACTGCTATATTCGTCCAAGTTGCCCATTCACCGTGTCTGTGCAGCCACCTGACCAACGCCATGTGGACCAGACGGTGCATATCAAAAAACCTCTCTTTGCCTACTCCTTGTGCTGTCTGCTGGCGCTCTGTTACAAATGCATATCCAGTGAGAGTTCCAAACGCTTTAACTTGCTGTATCAACGATCCTCTACGAGGTAACAGCGATTGGGGAATATTAACGCGGTTAATGCACGCCATAAATGAAAGGTAGTCCGCAGCAAGCCGATCTTGCTTGCGTATCTGATCAAAGGAGATATGCCAGGCCTTAGCAATTGTGCTATCCATCTCTCGGTATCTACTAGGGTCTTCGAACTGCTCGCTGAAGAGCTCTATCTCTGCGCTAGCATTTTGGAACAATGACACGTACTCAGACACTGATATGCCATTGCTGTTAATAAAAGCGGCTGCTTGCACAATAGCAAGCGGTAGATATGTGAGTATGCTTAACAGTTGGTCGACAGCTACTGGGTCGTTAAGCAACGCTTCCTCTGTTATGCGTCGCGCTAGCAATTGCCTAGCTTCACCTTGACTCATGTCATCGAGCCCTAAAACATGACCAGGGGTCAAGTTCCCAGCCGCCTTCCTGCTCCTCGTAGTGAACAGGATAGCACCCCTGCGACTATGCGGGAGATAGTCGCCTAGCCGAGGAGACTTCGAGTCGCTGTTAGCTGGACCTGACAGGACTGCAGGATCATCAGCGTTATCGACAATCATCAACCAGTTGCCGAAGTTTTCCGCGCTCAGTGTGTCCTTGACAAGCTTGTTGATATCAATATTATTATCAGTGATCCCTGGTATACGCAGGCGGGTTGCGATCTCCCGATAGGCAAGCTCGAAGCTGTCTCGGCTGATTGCAGGCACCCAGAAGGCTAGACCTATTGCGTGTTTCGCCAGCGCGCGATACGCAAACTCAAGAGCAAGTGCAGATTTCCCACAGCCCCCGAGTCCGTATATTGTCAAGCGTCGATGGGTGTCTTGTACAAGGATGGTCTGTTCGATCAACTGGAGCTGGGTCTCTCGACCGACAAAAAGCTCATTTCGCGGGAAAGGCAGCGACGAAGAGACTATGTATGGTTAGCTGAGTATGGCTTGTATAGTAAAATGCTACCTTTGTTAGGGGAAAACGTACTGGGCAGGTCCTGCAGACCTAGCTTTGCCTGCCCATGCTGCCGCTTCTGTATCTCCTCTTTGAGTCGCAGAGTCGCATAATCCTCTCCTTCGCCGTATATAAGCGACATAAATACCCCGAAGATCCCCAGCAAGCAGTATACTTTGTCTTCTTTGAGCGTCGTTGTGCGTCTCGCTGTCCAGCTCATTCGCTCCTCAACGCTAAACGTAGTAAGCCTCTCACCTCTTAGCGCCTTGACAGGTATGGCGGTAACATCGTGTATCTCCTGCTCTAACGAGATTTTGCTGCCCAGCCGCTTGCCTTCCCGAGAGAAGAACTCGACGTTAGCTGGCGCTAAGAGCTCTTGCAATGTCCAGCCTCGTGTGAACCACCGGCTGCGCTGAAAGGCTTGTTCCCACGATATGCGGAAGTCCTCAGCGTCGGTGACCTCCTCTGGCACAGAGACATCGGTGAGATATACATAGCACTTGGCTGCGCGCTGGTACCAGCGAAACATGGAGTTAATTGCCGTGCTTAGCTCATCATTCGTTGACTTATCGATGCAGCAGGTATCGACCCAGAAGTACTCGAGACTGTCTGCTGCAGCGCGCTCGCCACAGAAGCAGATTTTAGCATAGCCGCTTTTGTCTGTGCCTATTCCCGCCAACAGTTCATTATATGTGACTTCCTGACCATCCGTCCAGGTGTGCGAAAGGATGGCGTACGGAGGAGTGAGGTCATCGCTGAAAGAGGTCAGCTCAAAGCCGCCATCGCCCGGGAGGCGCTTGAGAAGACGCATTATGGCCTCGCATGCTCTCTCAAAAATGCTAGTAGGCTCGATCGCGAGTCGCAGTACAGGCGTGGTGAGGTAAGAGTAGCAAAGCAGGAGATATTCAAGTGTCTGCCATGCACATACACGAAGCAAATTGAGCAGGTTGCGGGCAAGCAACGTGTAGGCAACTAATAGGCACGCCAGGCTGCATGGCCGCGGATGACATTATGCGCGTAGGGCAGTGCTTAGGCGCAGCGAGTCTGAACAGTAGGTGGGGTGGGGTGAGCTGAGATAGGTGAAGGCCATATTCAGCTCGCTACTGCATACCGAGAGCGGCTAGTTAAAGTACTACGGAGAAAACTACTAGAAAGTATACTTCTTACTCCGAATGGATCTTTAGGGCCTGCGGTCTTAACCTCTAGGATCTACCATCTCTTTCTAATCCTCTAAATACGCAGTAGAGTTCTAATATTCTTTGTTGGAGGCTAATAAGCTTAGGAAAAAACTAGCCCCAGCATTGATGCCCGTTGGGCTTAACCTCGTACAGCCAAGTAGCGCAACTTTGAAGGTCCGGACGAGAAAGTATCTCGCTACGCAGTGACAGACGTTATATGATCTATTGTATACATTCAGCAATAATATAAGGAGAGTTGTTTTCCCACTTTTCAAGTTTACCGAGTGGCTGGGTTGGGGCAACAAATTTGACATGAACAAATTCCCGGGTGTCGGTTTACTATACTCCTCCTGAATACTCGCCCTAGCTACAACTACTACTCATTCCAGCTCCAAATCATCCCACGGCAATAGCCTTTGGAAACAAATCAAGACAAGGTAGACATTCACACACAAAGCGCACGCATCTCCGCCTCAGAACAAATCTCCATTCCTTCCAAACTTGATCAACATCTTCCACTCCTCCCCTCCTAAACAAGCGGCTTCCCCATCGCCCCAATCACCCCCCGTTTAACCAGCACCCTCGGCCGAACACCCTCATCAAATGCCCTCTTGCTCGTCCACTCCCCACCCTTCGGCACCCTCAAACTCCGCTCATACTGCTCGCGGCTCTCAAATGGAAACGGCAACTGCGTGGCCAAATACCTAACCGTCGGTTTTGCTCTCCTCTCATTGATAATCACGCGATCGAGCTTCTTATCGCGGCGTGCCGAGGGGGCCAGACCCGGAGTCTTTGTCACGGTTTGGTGTGGCTTGTGGGACTTTTGGGCGCGGGTGAGGTCGGCACCGGTCCAGGCGCCCCAGCCCGGGAGGGTTGTGGTGGATTCTTGCGGGGCGTCGGCAGCGATGGCGGATTGTTTTTCGGCGGCGAAGGAGGCGGATTCATTATCTGCGGCGAAGGCTTTGGCGGTGAGCGCGTGGTTGCGGTGGATGGAGGTGAGGTCGATGTTTGAATTAGAATCTGAGAAGGCGTCGTCGTCGTCGTCGTCTTGGTTGGCTAGGACGGTGGCCCAGCCGTCGTCGTCTGTGGTAGTGACGCGTTGTTGGAGGAAGGTGTCGATGGTTGATTCTGGTTCTGCATTGACTTTTGACTTTTGCATTGGCTGGGCAAAGGCTTTCCCAGACTTGGAAGCTGTGAGCTCATTATCAGGACCCTTGTTCTTCTTCTCTTTCTTTGCTTTGGCTAAGAAGGGATTGTGTGTGGTTTCTTCATCATCAGGCTTTGTAGCTGCCATGCCTTTTGTCCGTTGAGGTGTGCGTCTATTCTCGAGTCCATTCCTCTTTGCCTTGTGTGATGTATTCGATACCGCCTCCGTCACGTCTTCATTTGACGGCTTTGAAGTCTCCTCGTCGGATCCAGGCTGTTCCTCAAACACATTTCTACTATATTGAGTCTGTGGCAGCTCCAAATCCTTGCCAGGCCCATATGTGCGGCGTCCAACCTTAGTGGCGTTTTCCCCCTCTTCCTCACTTACACTATCTTCCCCTGCAAGTTCTCGCCGTATACGCTCAATGTCCTCGTCGTTTTGCGCGCGTTTTGCAGCTTCGGCTCTCTGCATAAAAGCCATCTGGCCGAGCTTCGAGTTATCTGTCGAGAAAGGGTTGTGCTTGAGCTTGCTGAGTGATTGCTGCAAAGCTGTGTCGTCCCCACTTTCGCTCTCATCTTCGCTCTCGTCACTCGGTACATCTGAATCGTCATCGTCCTCGTCGCGAACAATCTTGCCCTCAACCCGACGACGAAGCTCCTCATTCCGTCTCGCCATCTCAGTTACACCATCAAGCGCATCCTGATCCCAGCCAGCGCGGCCAGTAGCTTTAATGCCCTTTGCCCATTTGCTCTCGCGGTGTTTCGCACCCATACGTTCTTCTGCCCGTCGACGATCATTATACTCGCGCTCCTCTTCGGAAAGATTGACACCATCATCCTTGAGCTGACTGCGCTCCTTTTCGAGGAGCTTCTCTCGCTCCTTGCGATGGACTCGCCTATAGGCCTTGCTTTTGATCTTCTTGATACGCTTTGCGCGGATTTCTTCGCGGAATGCTAGTTCACGTGCCATACGTAGCTTCGCGCGGTTTGCCATGACTTCCTCGATAGGGCGCTTGTTCATCTCCAGTTCTTCTGCTTTTCGAATCTTTTCTTCGTCGTCGGCGCCATTGGAGAGTCCGCTCTGCTGTAGGATGGATTGGATGGTAGCCTCGAGATCATTTGTTGGGGCAGATGTTGAAGTTGGCTGCAGACGAGTCTCGCCTACTGTTTGACCGCCGCCTTGGCTCTGCAGAGGGAAGACAAGATGCTCGGCGCGACGGTTGTGCTTGATTGTATCGGTCCAGCGCTCAAGGGTTTCATTCGCCTTGGCATTTGCAGCAGCCCGGTCAAGCTTGTCCTGCTGTCGCTTTGGCAAGGGAGCTTCCAGTTTTCGGGCAATGCCGGTACGCTTGGATGATTTGTCGTCTCGAAGAAGCTTCAGCGCTTGTTTCTTCTCCGCGTCGGCAACCTTGGGCTTGAAACTCAGTAGATCTACCTTCCTCGACACTCCGAATTCGTCTGGCACGGCTGATTCATGGACCTCGACTTTTCGGCCTTTGGGCTTTTCTTCGCTTTCTGTAGGCAGGGAGGAAATGAAATCTGTCAACTGCGCCTGGCGATCCTCTTCGTCGTCTTCGTCTGACGAGAAATCTGACGCCCCATCTGCAGCTACGTCGTCTCCTTCACTGGGCGACTCGTCACTGTCGTCGAACGCAGATGCGCGTTTCTTCTTCTTTTCCTTCCTGCGCTGCTCCTCGGCCTCGTCTTCTTCATACTGGTCCAGGGCAGTGGCCAAATCGATAGCATCATCGCCCAAATCGTCGTCTTCGTCGTCCTCACCATCCGCACTCTCTCCCTCATCCAAATCCATATCATCCTCGTCGTCTTCCTCTACCTTCTGCCGTTGCTGCGGCTTCTTGCCCCCCTTATTTGTCGAACTGCCGCGAAACGTAAAGTCCTCGAAGCGCTCCTCGTCACTCTCGCCAAAGGCCTCGTCCGAGTCAATGCTCTCGTCGTCATCGTCGTCAACATCAATGTGCCCCATTGTCCATGTATTCCCCTCCGAGTCGCTTCCCTCGTCAAACGTGTCGTCCCCACTCCTCCGCTTCCTCCGCTTTGGCTCGTCTTCGTCCTCATCACCCTGCCCATCCTCGTCGTCGCCCCGCGCTCTTTTGCGCTGGAACGAAGGATCGATCTCGCCCAGGCGGTTCTTGCTAACCCTGACCTTCTCCGGGTTCTCATACTGGGCAATCGAAAAGGCGTTCAGTGCGCGTTTCGCCGCCTTCCTCGGATTCCGCGAGCTCACCCGCGCCTTTTTCGGCTGGCTGCTCTGGAGCGAACTGCGCGCTACTCGGGGCGGCATCGTGTGTTGCTGTCGTAAAGGGAATAGCAAGCACGAAGTCAAGGTCGAGAAGCCATCGAAATCTTGGCACCCAACTTTTTTTGCAGTGGGGCACGGACCACCGTTCCTTCACCTCCGCGACAAGTCCGCAATTTGCGGAAGCGCAAGCATCACGACAAGAGAAGAGGGCGCCATGTTCAAGCCGACGCCCACGCTCCAGAAAATGCTCCGGCGACTGCCGCTGTCGCCGAAACAGGCTGGCAAAGAATACTACAAGGGGAACCGCGTTGGGTCCATGGGCACGATTGACAAATGGGGCGGCTTCACTGTGGACTGGACCAAGGTGCGCACCTACGTGTATCCCATCAATGGCACGACTCACAGCGAGGTAAGCCGAATATGCAATGATGGCTAGATCAGGCGCTAACTTGATGTTGGTGCAGCTCACACCCTTTGTGGTGGAGGGCATCGAGAAGAACACTCTAGGCAGCCGCGGCTATGAAGTGTATCCTAAGCACTTTACCGGCGAGGACTACCTCAAGGCGTGGAAATTGGCGGGCGGTTATGACGTGGTGTCGAATGACGTGGTGCCGAGGGAGGCGGCCAACATGCCGGAGCCGTTTGAAGAAAAGGCCGGGAGCAAGGCATAACGCATGCCAAAGCTAGCCACGCGGGAGTCGCTGGATGCAAGTGTAAATATCATGGGACGGGCATTGCACGGCGTTTGGAACCACGTCAGACGAATATTATGTTTATATATATACATGTATCAACAACACCACCACCACCACCACCTCACGCCTCCCTTCTCACCCCCAAGAAATAATTCCCCCACGCCTCTCCGCCCTGCACCTCCTTCCACCCAAACCCAGGCACATACACGACGCCCAAACTCCGCACCTCGCCCCACCCCTCCCGCTCGCCAAACCACGCCCTCAGCTCGCCCTCATTGACATACTTGGCCCACTCGTGCGTCCCCTTGGGCACAATGCCCAGCACATCTTCCGCCAGCACATTCGTCACCATCCAGCTCGTCCACGTGCGCGCAATCGTGCTGAGCACCAGCCACCCCCCCGGCCTCACATGCGGCAGCACGTGCTGCAGAAACGGAGCAGGCGCATTCACATGCTCGAGGACCTCGAACAGCGTGACGACGTCGAAGCCGCCGTCGGCGGAAAAATCCTCAATGGAGGTGTTCACGTACGACAGCTTGCCCGGCGCCAGCAGGGCCGGGTCGCGGCGCGCGTGCCGCTGTGCGACGGCGAGGACGGCGGGCGTGGGATCGATGGCCGTGACGCTTTGCGTGCTGGGCAGGCGCGCGGCGCTCTCTGCGAAGATGCCGCCGCCGCAGCCGACGTCGAGGTAGCGCAGCGAAGATGGCGATGGCGAGGCGGCAAGGCAGGATGTGATGAAGGAGTGGCGGAGGGGGTTCATGAGGTGGAGGAGCCGCGAGGGGCCGTGGGGATCCCACCAGCTTGAGGCGAGGGCATTGAAGTGCGAGACTTCGGTTGGGTCGACGGTTCCTGTGCCGGGGGCGTGGCGGGGGGAGCGTGTGCTTGAGAATTGCCGCCTGGGGGCTTTGGAGGTGGTTTGCCGAATTAGGCGCGCGGCGAGCGCGGGGTTGTAGGGTGGCATTGTGGTGTGAAGTTGTGAAGCTGGGGGGAGTGTCTTTGTCTTCGAGTTTCTGACGCGGATGTTGAAAGTTTTGAGCACAGACCACTTGGGATGAACTGTCTGTCTGTGGAGGAAAAGCCAATGGAAAGCAAAATCAGTTCTGCCATCCATTTATCTTCTAGAATGGCACGCTGGGTGGAGGCTGACTTTGGAAGTGATAGGCTACGCACAAGATATACAATCAAAAGCCAGCAGCCGAGCCTATGATCGGCACATGATCTTCAGAGGCATACAATTCCTTCTGCCAAATTCCAACATTCCGATGAAATTGGGATGCCTTACGCACCGACACTCTGCATCTCGATCGATCTTCGTTCTGTTGTCTACCAATCAACAAGCAGTACGCCTCCTTCGTCACTTCGCACAATGTTTTCGCGTAGGGCACCCTAGCACCCTCATCGACGGCCCGATTACACTGCAGTAAATCAGGTATTGTGGGTCTTACATCGTACACTAGGCGTACGCCACCATATCTCGGAATGACGTAGCACAGGAACACCTACTACGTATGTTGTTTATTCTCTTCTCACCCTTGCATATCTTGAATTTTGATCATCCAGACATAATAGCAAACTCAAATGACAGCACAATCACCACGGCAAAAACGAGCAACCCCAAAAGCGGCCAACACGCCCAGCAAAAATATGTCCAGCAACCAACACATTCCAGACCATGAGATCAAGCAGAATGCAGGCGTCTCCGCCGGCCTAGCCCTCCAAGCAGCCCAAAAAGCCTGGGAACTAAGACAAGCAGCAAACGCAGCTGGCGACCCAGACGCCCGCGAAGAAATCCTCGCAAAAGCAATCAACAAAGAAATCGAAGCCGAGTCATTTGGCAAAGCCGCAAAATACACACGCTCGGGGGCTTTCCAAGGCCTCGCCGCCGGCGCAGGCCTAGGAGTACAGCCGGGCGTAACCCTCGGCAAGCTCACCGGCGCCCTCGTTGGCGGTGTTGTAGCAACTGTAACAGGCCTCCTAGGTGGCGGCGTCGGCTCCGTCTACGGCGCCATCAACGGGCCCTTCTGGGACTTGGGCGAGATGGCCAGCCACGGCGTGCGCGGCATCATAGGCGACTTTCCAAACTGGAAATCTACCCCTGCGCAGAAACGTGCGCTGGAGAAGATGGTCATGCAGACAAAGGACACACAGGCGCCGACTCAGGAGGAGCTGGAGCAGATGAAGGCCGAGGCGCCGGACAACATGCCGCAATCGTGGTCGCAGCGGACAAGCGATTTGACGAGTTGGAGGCCGTCTATGCCGAGTATGCCAGCCATGCCCAACATGCCCAAGGGGGCGGCGCTGGGGTTGGGAGGGCTGGGTGCTTCAATGCCGTTTTGGGGCGGGGGTGAGAAGAAGGGGGCAGCGCAGAGTCAGACGAAGCAGACACCAACTCAAGAAAAACCCGCCGTCCCGAAGCAGCCAGATAGGCCAAAGGAGCAACAGATTCCTAAAGAGGCTCCCACGCCCAGGGAAGCCCCAACCCCCAAAGAAGCTCCTCAGTTCAAGGGAACGCCCAAACCCAAGTCGACTTCAGCACAAAAGGACGCCACAAAGCCTGCCGGGCCTGCAAAGCCCAAGGATGCCCCCAAACCAAAGCAAACTGCCAAACAAGCACAACCCAAAACACCGCCCAAGCGAAAAGACACGCCTACCCAAGACACACCTCCGACAACGAAACCTGCCAAACCTGCGCCCCAGACATCAACACAGTCTAAGCCGACAGACACAAAGGGAAGTACGACTACGGAGGCCAATGGCGTGAAGAGGAAGCCACGGAAGTTGGATCCGAGTAAGCGTGAGAAGGAGGTGAAGACGGGTGCGCCGAGGAAGGCGCCAAGGAAGTTGGAGAGGAAGAGCGTGGCGGCTTAAGTATGTGAGAAAGTGAGTGGGGTTGGATCTTGTATTATACGTCGAGGAGCATTACGGCATAGGGTAGGGGCACATATTTGGGGAGGAGGGTGGTGTAATGTCATGCGTAGCGGCTGTTTTCATTAGACGCTGTTTTCAGAAATTTTGAGTACATTGATAGCTTTTGGCGGCATTTTTTTGGTAGTGGGGTTTGTTGAGATACCTTGGGCGTTGGGGATAGTATTACCTGATTCCCATCTTGAATTTGAGATTTGATTTGGTTTGCGCAATCTTGTGATGCAAGTGTGACATGTGAGGATATGTCGCCCAATATATTGACAACGCCAGGCAAATATAAGTGGTTATACG
Source organism: Ophiosphaerella herpotricha (assembly GCA_028458525.1). Lineage (NCBI taxonomy): Eukaryota > Fungi > Ascomycota > Dothideomycetes > Pleosporales > Phaeosphaeriaceae > Ophiosphaerella > Ophiosphaerella herpotricha. Next base: position 10,115 of record JALNQK010000157.1, read on the forward strand.
GGATGCAAACACTCACGAAATAATACCGAAATGCCATTACCCTACCTATACTAAAAGCTAATAAGAAAGTAATGGTACTATCCAGGTATTGTGCCAAATGTCGTCCCGGCGAGAAAACTACAACCACGTACTACCATGCTGCGGCATGCCTCGATCCCTACTTGCCTGAGCTGTCACTCAGACTTTTGCGCATTATTTCCCGAAAGGTGGCTGTAGACATAATGATACAATTATCGGCATCACTGAACCCCAGGTATAGAAGTTTTTCAAGTTGCGATCTGTTGAAGTATATAGCGAGTGACTACCTCCATCACAAGGCCTACCTTAAATAGTCTTCACTGGCCCACCCGGAGCAGTATACTGCACCTGACCTCCATTGACTTGCCACAGCTGCACCAAAATGCCCGCTTTATCATCGGGATCATACGCACCAGGTAAAGCCACACCAGAAGGCAAGCTCTTCGTCCCACTTCCCTCAACCTTGATCTGCACACAGGCGGGATAGAACTGGGCGCCCATGCGAGTACCTGCAACATGCAATCCAAGAATCTCATGGCGAAGGAGATATTCACCCGACTTCAAGTTGGGAATCGTGACGGTCCACGATGCACCCTGCTTGGCGAGAAAATCGGAGCCCCATGGAGGCGACTTGGTGGTGTCATACCCCATCTGGTTGAACTTGACCCATGGTGTGCCCGTGTCGCCCTTGAAGTTGGCACAGCTTCCGCCGCAGTCTGCGAGATAGTTCATGACGGGTCCCGAGTGCGACGAGCCCCATTGATCCCACTTCAACTTGCTGCAGACAATTAGCGCCGACGCAAAGTCATAGTTAGTATACACATACACCTGATCTCCTGGCTTGACCGGGACCACGCCTTTTGCTGGGATATTTCCGCCAACGTTGCAAGTGATGTTTGTGGTGGTGAAGTCTGGCACTGGGCCATTGTCTCTGATGCGGCGAGCGTAGCGTACAGGCTCTGGGGTGACAAAGTCATCTTGAAAGACTTGCCATGCGAGATAGCTCTGTCCGTTTACTTCGATGCTCTTGAGGAAACCATGGGCCGATGCCGAGTGAGCGAGACCTAGCAGAGCGACACCGAGGGCGCCAAGGGCATGCATCTTGAACAATTACTGGAATGAATGTGGATAATGATGAGAAGACGACTATTCTGCCCTCCATATCTGCTAGAGCATTCACGATAATTATAGCAATCTGCTGCTTCGGGAAAGTTACACACGGAACGTGGAGCACATGGGTGCGGATAGCTTCTAGAATCGTTGCGCTGAGATTTGGCGAGATCGGAAATCTCCTTGGTGGAATATCCGCTGGGGCCAATTAGAGATTGCTGTCACGAGTAGTGGTTGATTTAGATAGAGTGCTCCAAGCCGGAGATGGCCCTCCGCTTCTAATTTAGCAGTAGCATTGAATCCTTAAACCATATTGACGGCATGTTCTAGGGGCAGAATAACATTTCTCCAAAAGTCCTCGACCCAATTCTCGTCATTGTATCGTTCCGCGAAACACCATTTCACCGCATTAGCATAGCCTGGGCCGGCTTCGTCCTCGAGACCTTTGCTCAAATCCAACGCGGCTAATTTCTCATAACTGTCCCTTATTTTATGATCTCCTATAGGGTGCAATTTTTGAAAAGGGTGCTCCTCTAGAAGAAAGCCGTAAGCCAGTTCCAGGAGATAAATTCTGAGCTTTGCGATGAATGAAGACAGGCCCACTTCTTTGTACCCTTCCTTAGGGGCCAGAATTTCTAGATAGGCGTGGGAAGAGTCATCTGGAATGACATATATCTTCTCGTGTTGCACGAAATTACCAGCCAAGGGTGTCGAAGAAAAATAAGGAGCAGATATCGCTAGGTCCAGAGCTAGTTTATAACGCTGCCTCTTCGCCATGCGCACCCCTCCACCACTAGATAGAGCTTGTTTTAGTGTCACCATGGGCGACAGTATCGATATCCTCAAGCTCACGTGATATTTAATCACAAGATCAATCCCAAATGATGAAACTGCCCGATCGAGGGACGAGGGATAGTCTACCAAGACAGAAGTGAAGCCTGATTGGGGATTATGGTCGCACAGTGACCTAATATTCTCTGGTGCAGCAATCGCCGGCCTTCTCCGGTACCCATATTCATTTCGAATTTCAAAAGGTTTGAATTGCGCTTGGGTGATGCCACCTAGATGATTCTGATAAAGAACATCGAATTTGAAAAAAGACCGGTCGTCATTGCCGATCGCTCTATCTCCGTTGGTCAACCAGAAATTTTGGGGCAACAAACGCATTCTTGGCGTATGATCAAAGTCATCGCATAGACTGCGATCAAGCGTACTTTTCAGATGGATAGTTGACTGGCTTACGATTTCATGCCACTGAATTATAGCTGGCGCATCGGAGAATAAGCTTGAATCAATCGGCCGCGTGTAGCTGCTCTGAGTGTTTTCGAAAAGCTCGCGAAGTCTTTGTACACCTTTTTCGACTCCTTTTGCTTGTATTAACAGTGCATCTATTACTGTTTTTTTTATGACTAAATTTTGTTGCAAGTCGTCGCTTTCAGCTATTTTTGGCTATCGCTACGCATTAGTCTTGAACCTAATTCGCAAGTCTCGGACACCCTACATACAATGAGATAATTCCCTATGCGGGAATGGATACTTTTTAGTGTGTCCAATAGCGAACCCAGGATCTCTACGTATGTTTTGTAAGATTGACCCAGCAGGTGATGCATTCTTTTGTCCAAATCAGTCCTACACCATTCCGTGCTGCTTGGATCGTTCACTAGATTCGAGACATGGATTCCTCTAAGGCCAAGATATAACAACAACTTCTCACTGTGCCTTCTTAGCATGGAATACGAGATCCGAAGGTTCTCATGAAGTGTTATGAAATCTCCTCCTTCGCTAGGACTTTGTTGTATGTTTTCCACGCCTCGAAATGTATTTGATGTTTGTCGTAGGACATCTAGGATAATGCCATATATTTCCAGAGCTCCTTTGGCTGAAGTTTTGGAGACACGGGGATTTGGACTGTCCTCAACAGGGTTGCTGGTCTCCGTGTCAGCGAGCTTCTGTGTATCTCGACCTTCATCTCCAGAATCGGTTTCCGACCCCAACTTATGTTCTTGTGGCAAGCCGCAGATAGGACAGGCCAAGAAGTGCTCAGGGAATTGAAACTTGAACTCGCAATTTTGACATTGGAGGCTGTAGTAGTACCCGGAATTACTCCCAGAACTGCTTCTTGTAGAGGTTGATTTTTGATCTGAAATTTTCAAAGAATCAGACCGATCTGACCGCACCATTCTAGACGTTTCTTCTCCACCAGCTGCGTTGTTTGAATTGCTATTTTCCTCATCATATTCATGTTTGGCTAAAGGTAAAACGAACAAAGCGACTGACTCTAAGTGCTCGGCGACGTGGCTGTATAGCCCGGCTAGTCTTCGTTCATCAGGGCAAAGCGGACATTGGACAATCTCCGTCTCGTCACTAGACCGCTCGGACATATCAAGTAAAATTGGAAGTTGGTGTTCAGATACGGATCCGGCATGTGACTCTTGAAGGTGATCGATATATTTATGTCGGAATGGAGACGTCAGGTTATGTTCTTCGCAGACCCACCTCCGTCTGTGCATTTGCTTCTCGTGGAAAATCCATTCATGGCGTGTTGTGAATTGTTTGTCTGGGTTTGCACAGTCTTCGAAGGTACAGATATATGGCCGAAGATCCCTGAATACGTGACGCCTAAGTAGCTATCAGAGGATTGTAGTTATAGCATAGATTCTCCTAGACTTACTTCCACTCCACTCGGATCTTCATCTTTGCTGAATCTAAGTTTAACCCGCAATATGGACAAATAAATCTCTCGTTCTTTTCTGCACCGGTCGGTAGAGAAGGCACTCTATTTGATTGTTTGTTACCTATTGTTGATTCGGCGTATATTGTGCGTACATCGTCTACCCTAGTTTGGGTTCCGGGGAATTCAGACATGACCACATCAGAGAATGTTTGCTTCGTCACAACTGTTTTGGCTCTTTCGTCTTCAAGATTATGTAGAGGTAGCTTTTCAGACGCTTGTGGTTCTGCTACAATTGGATCCTTGGCTATATCCTTTGGAAGATCGCGCGCATAGTCTATCATGTTCGGTTCTGGAGAGTTCAATGCAATAACTTTTTGAGGAGCTTGATCTGGATGCTTCCTCCAGTAGAGAAGCTGCTCACGACGTTGTGTATTTGCTCTGGCTAATCTGTGTATGATGTGAAGTTGTGGCACTGTGAACCCGCCTTGCACAGCACGGTCCTTCATTATTTCAGGGGTCGCGCTAAACTCATCTTCGGGCAGAGTGCAAATATGCTTCCAATCTCGCACTTTCTCTTCAATGTGACGAAGGTCAAATTCTGCATAGTACGATACTTGCGGATCACGCAGAGCCTGTTCTGTGGAATGTATATATCGACGATTGAAGCCTGGTCGAGTGATTAATACCGAGATGTGGTAGAGTGATTCAATTTCTTCCCTAATACGTCGTATTACCCTCGATAAGGACTTGAACACAGGGGGAAGCACCGTATCATTGCCTGGTAGGTCCTCATCAGAGCTTGATTCAGTATCCTCGTCAGAGCTGACGCTTTGAGCTGAGGGGTTTTGCTCGTCGGTTGCTTCCTTGTCTGGTACTTTTAGTACATGGATGGCTGAAATAATTAGGAACGTGTCAGATGTTGATTTACTATACATACCATCCTTTGCCTGACGCAATATTCTCTCAAGTATCCCAATAACAGTGGATCGCAGCCTGACATCTTTCCGTAATGTATCGTCCAACGATCTCCGCGAAGCTGCGGGCAAGGCTGCGCCGCTCTGTGCACCCCATGTACGAAGTCGGCCGTATTGATCGAGCGCTTTAGATATATGAGGGCGCCCAAGTTGCTGATCGATTGTGCGTGTGCGTGTCCGTTCAGCTTCATAGACAGATTTAAGATATTTCAAACAATCGGTGTAGAGTGTTGAGATCGTTGCGATTGGGGAGGTGGCCATCGTTGTGGTCTGACTTCCTCAAGGATTAGCTCAGGCTGGTGTGCTTTGGTAGATACAGCTAAAGGGTTTCACTAGTAGAGTGTACATGTTTTATGGAATAGGAAAATGTGTCGGTTCTTAGGATGAGTTTCAGTAACAGTGGAAGGGGCGCTGGACAATGGTGAAGCCCCGCACAAAAAGCCCCCACGGCCCCGCACCTGCTTACTTGAAAACCTTGGAACAATTGAGGCCTACCTACAGCTCTTGAAATACAACTGACAATACTAGGTAATGTAGTCATACACTAGAACTCATATTTATCCTCATTATCACTTCGCCCAAAAGGTTGCGTTGCTGTTGCTTCTTTTGTCAAGAGATTCCGTCATTCGGCCTTGTCAGCCTCGTTGTATTTTCGAAGCCATGGAGGTTGCGGGTGTTGTTTTAGGGGCAGTTCCTATCATCCTATATGCGTTAGACAATTACAAACGCGTTTGTGATGCTGCTGGTGACTTGAAAAACTGGAAGGACAAGATCCAGAATATTGAGGACAAAATCTTCCTGCAACAACAACATTTCCGCAGTACATTGGCGGAACTTGGTATAGAGGTTGGAGATGAAACAACGATGGACGAGGTTGAGCAAGTGATAAAGATGTGTCAGCCTCGTGAAGGAGACAAGTACATGAGAATTATTTACCAGATGAATAGTCTCATGACAGAGATGGCAAAAGATCTTTGCCCAGATTTGCATGGTCCGGTAAGTCTTCAGTCCCCAGTTCCGGTCTTCTAGCTTCTCGATATATCTCAAGGGGCACAGAGCAACTTTCATCGCTACATATGGACTGACTCGTCGTCGTTGCTAAGCCTGATATACTAGCTGCAAAATCTGCTCGCATGAGCTGGGAGTGGCGAAGGGTGAGAAGAAGTTTTGGGGACAGAAGACGGAAAGAGATCTTCGATCAACTATTCCAGTGGAACTGTCAATTGCAGAATTGTGGTTTGAGGAAACGCGAGGCGCACTCCGAAACCGAGAACCGCATTGTGTCCCTCATTCAGAAGCGCTTCGACGAAGCCCAAACTCTGGCAATCCGCGAAAATATCAAGCTCCTTCACCTAGCTATGGCCATCAATCTCAAATGCACATGCTGTGCGTCAAATGAGGGCAACCTTCAGCTCAATTGGCATGACAACAAACCGGTAATAACCAATTCGTTCTGTTTGGACATTCTTTCGATAAGAAAAGCTCATGATCTTAATCATGGAGCTCTTGAGTGTAGAAAGACTGTGTGTGTCAATGTTGAAGATATAGATCCCAAGGACGGCTCAAAAGTTCAAGATCAAGAAACGATACAGCCTCAGATGATCTATGCACCCCTTGATCCTCCGAATGAATCATCGCTCCAGACAAAGAAGAAAAAAATCCGATTCATGGGTTTGAACATAATAAGATATGAATCCAAGGATAAATCTTGCTCGTCCACCCCTTCGAAAGGTGTGAAACTATTGCACGAACAGATCTTGAACTAACTTCCATAGCAAATCACGCCCGACCGGCACCATCTACGAATATCGCGCAATCCCAGGCTACACCCAAAACGTGCCCCAAAATTATCGTCCCTGAAAGCCCGGCAAGACTTTGTACTGAGCTTCGTGTTTCGCGAAAACACCAATCTGTTCTTACGTGCATTCCAACGCCACCGGTAGACCCCTATAAACAGGTACGTCCATCCAGCGATTAGAAAATTCAAAGCTTTATGAAATACGTTACTTATTTGTATTTGCGTGCCTTGCAGGTTCGTTTTCTCTCTCTAAATCATGAGGCGACTCCAAGCGTTGTGACTACGAAGAGAGCCATCAACCTTCGTACACTTCTTTCCAAGGTTGTTGATCAGGCAACTAAACGGAAAATATCACTAAATCCAAAACAACGCTTCGGTATAGCATCAGCGCTTGCCTGGGCAGTATTGTATCTTTGTGATTCACCTTGGCTTGGAGAGATTTTGAAGAACGATGCTGTACATTTGCTGTGTGAGCAACAGCCCGGAAATGCGACGACAAAACTGTCTGACCACCCTTATTTTACATGCGAGTTTTCTTCGCCCCAGCAAACTTCGCAGAGCCCTAGTAGCCCCGCTGGTCACAGTGCACCGGATGCGAACGATGCGGCCCTGGCTGCAAAATTCCAGGATAGGCAGATCAAGAACATGACGCTATTCACCCTAGCTATTAGTCTCATCGAATTGGGGCTCAACAAGCCGTTTTCAAAGATCACAGAAGAGTGGCAATCGCCCCAGGACACAACCTCTTTTTCAAACCCCATGCTCCCTGTGGACACTTTTGGCATTGCGACAGATCAAATCCCGGAGCTTCTCCGAGATGCAGGAATATTTTATGGTAATGCAGTGGATGTATGCTTGCAGTTCATGTTTCCAGGTATTTCTGCGAAGGCACCTTTCGAGCAACCCGCTTTTCGGCGTTCTTTCTTTATGAATGTAATTGCGCCAATACAAGCAACTTACGAATTATTACCCAATTCGTACTTGTAATGAATAGAGATTGTCAAAACTCAAGAAGAATTGCCTGGAAGCTGGATGCCTGTAGTATAATTGTTGCAACATGAAAGCAGGGGGGCATGATTATAAACATATCTGCTTTGTGGACTCAGGCGTCATAACACAGAACAAGCATCAATATGGCAATTTATGGAGCGGTGGGGATAGCTTCAGTCTGAGCATAGTCATTACACAATAGTGCACTAAACCTTTACAAGCCTTGACATGATGCTCTAGAGTTTGACATGCACACCCATTTCGGCCTCACGACCGCCCTCCCCAGTTCCCGTGTGCAAATTGATACATTTCCCCGTACGACATCCTATCCATATCGTTCCATGATCAACTTTGTCTTCAAGGAATCACCCGGTAAGAACCATCCTGGCTTCTCCGCAGCTTCCATAAGCTTAGCACGCCCCTCCAGTGCTTTCTCAAGGTCAGGAGCTTTGAATGAAGCTTCAACGATGGGTTCGAGCGTCGCATCCGTCTTGCTCTTCCGAATTGGCCACACTTCAATGGATAATTTGAGGCCGTCCAGAGTACCTTTGTACCGCTTCGCGTTTACCGGTCCGTAAATTATTGAGTTTGCAATATGCTCAGTTCCCCAATTGTTGGCTGTCCAGTTTTTGAAGCTCTTGGGTGCTTTCTTGCAGAGGAACTTGCGTGAGTCCTCCACTAGAGGGAGGTCCATTCCATGATAGCCGGCATTGGATACTTCCTCGCTGCGGCTGATTGAAAGGGTTTGTTTCTGATAACCTACTTCGACCTGCGCTTCGTAACTAGTCGTCGAGTCAAATCCCTCTTGTCCAGCTGTCGTGAGTGCTGTATCAATCTGATCTTTGGCGGCACTCGAGAATTCGCCGGTGATCTCGTAACGCTTCTTGTAAGTCAATTCAAACACATCTTCGCCTTCGGATTTTCTGATGCGAAGGTTCCAGCCCTTTTTATAGATATCTTGTTCCTTGGTGTCGACAAATTGGACATTCATTTTCTTGGTACCTGACGACACGTTAAAGGCTGAAACGACTTCACTTTTGAGTTTGTTGTTTGCGTCGAGCACTTCCGAGGCCTTAAGAAGGACCTTGACTTCGAAGTCGGGGATTAGATTGGGCGCCATGGTATTGCTCGAGAATGTAGCGGAGCTTGGGGTGGTGTTGAGAACTCAAGTACTTTGTTGCAAGCCTTGGGAGCAGGGGAATTGTTCGTAATAAGGCCCGACATGCAGTGTATGTTATAATAATTACAAAGTTACTAGCGTGGATCGGCCTAGGTGCTGTTCATGGATATTGGAGGTGGCTTGCGTGGTTCACCCTAGTTGCATATATTCAGCTAAGTCAGAATTTCAGCTGCGGCTGGAGCAGCGATCATAATGTTCAGCTTGCAATGAACATCATAGCCAATGATAACCTACCGTAGGGTACCTACGTATCCCAAAAATATATGCGCTGCAGAGTCGTGTTCGCGTAACCGAAAATGAGTGCAGATGTGAGGTGGGGTTCGACAGATGCTGACTTATTTCCCCGCTTCCTCGATTGGCACATGCAGCAATCTGCATCAGTAACCACACTGATTAAGGGCCATACGTCATGTCCAACCGTTCAAAGGGATCTTTCGACGCGTCCATATTTAACCGGTGAGCAAATAAGTCCACCCAGAAACGCCTTGCTTTTCTGTAAACTTTATCTGACGAATAAAATCGTGGGAGTTGAAGGACACTCTTCACCTGAGCAGCGCGGGTCATCTTTGGAGATACAAACAACGAATCCGATTTGCGTTGGCGTTCCCGCGAAGTGTAGGGTCTCGGAACAAGCCGTCTCCATCTTCTTGGCTGAGCAGCCTTCGTCTCAAACGTGCTTTTTTCCCCCCAAACAGAGCACTTGATTGGGAAAATGGCAGCATAGTTGCGTCCAAAATCAACTTCCAATGATTCCCTACTGTTGCCTTGAGTAAGACAAGGCGTGGAGGGCGTTGCAGCCTGGTTGGGGGCGACTCTGACCGGGCGTATATCGCTGAGCATAAATAGCACCTGTGATGGCCGAAGACATCAACAACAGTTTTATCGCCCTTGGAAACCTTACCCTGAACATCTTTGAACCTTTCAGTCACCCCATTTTGCGAAAACACTTGCAATCGTAGTCATCATGTGCAACCACTATCAGTCTGGAGCTGTAAGACTCTCACCACTGCCGTTGTCAACCTCATATTCATTACTCATTGCTAGGTGTGCCATTTCGTCCCGGCATATATTCTGCAGAATATAGCTGAGTCTGAGGCCGCTCCGGAAGAAGCGCGTCAGGCTGCTATCCGCACTCTCTCGGTCGACCAAGATTTCCGTGAGCAGCGTGCCGAAGCGCTCAAGAACGGTGAAGACCCCATTGCCCCTGATGATTCAGATGTGTCGGCAGCCCAAGCACCAATTGTGAGCTCAAGCTTTGTTCCGCCCGGCGTCCTTGAGCATATCGCCGAAAGCGAGGCGGCAGACGACGAAACTCGAGAGAGCGCAAGGGCAACGTTGAAGTCAGATGCTAAGATTCGAAAACAGAGAGCTGCCCTCGTCGGCCCCACTGTAACGGACGAGCCCCATGACGCCGAAGCTGTGGCTCTCGTGCTCAAGCGCGCGATCTATGATGGCAAGGGCCTCGCCTCTCTACCCGGCACTCTAGCTCGCGCAGAAGGAGCTACCCGCACGCGTGACCGACAGGTAAACAATGCCTATGATGGTGTTGGCATTACGGTCCAATTTTTCTACACCGTGTTTGGCCGTAACGCAATCAATGGCAGCGGGGTCACACCCAATCTTACCGTCCATCATGATCCTGAGCCATCGAACCCACTGGGATACAACAACGCCTTCTGGAACGGCCGCCAGTTCGCCTTTGGAGATGGTGATGGCATCGTGTTTGAATATTTTTCCGACTCGCTCGACGTCGTAGCACACGAATTGACACATGCCATTACTCAGTACACGGCTGGACTCGCTTACACGAAGCAGGCTGGAGGCCTGAATGAATCAATCTCCGATGTGTTCGCCGCAATGGTAGAGCAGTGGCACTTCAACCAGACAGCAGCCGATGCTGACTGGCTGACTGGTCAGAACCTATTCCCTATTGCTATCAAGGGAGCGGCTCTCCGCAACATCGCTCATCCAGGGACTGCGTTCAATGATCCGGTTCTTGGCCGAGATCGCCAAATCGCGCACTTCAGTCAGTATAATGACACCCTGGACGTGCATCTAACCTCTGGAATCCCCAATCGTGCGTTCTACTTGGTTGCTACTGGGTTTGGTGGATTTTCGTGGTTGAAGGCTGGCAAGATCTGGTTCAACACTTTGACTGATTCTCGCGTCAAGAAGCCTAATGGCGTTGTCACTTTCAAAGAGTGGGCGGATGTGACTGTCGATCATGCGAGCAAGCTGTTCGGAGCTGCAGGAGCTAATGTTGTTCGTAAAGCTTGGGTTCAAGTGGGTGTTCTCGTTTGATCCACCTCTATAGTCTTACTCGCAATCTGGAAGCTTGTCAGTGAAGTTGCAGCCTATGAAGGTTCCGAATAAAGAAAAGTATAGAAAAATGAGATTACTGCTAGCGTAGTGAATCACTTCCTTCTATTGTGTTTCCAGCATTCTTGAAATGCAACAAGTCAAGAATAAGATGAATTGTGTTCAAAGCATAGGGGTAGAAGAAACAAGCTAGCCGCCAGCAAATGATGAATGATATTCGGTGTCTGTTCTAGCCATTCCGATGCCAATTGAATAGACACCCATCCCTTGGAATACTATCATCTTCAGCAGGGCCTATAACAAAGCTTTGACCGCGATAGCTTCCACCATTGTGCATCGCGAACTGGACATAGTCACCGGTTCTGGCATTGTTCTTCAACTCCTTCAACTCAGCGGCGATGGTGGTGATTATATTTTCGAGGAACTTCTGGTTCTTTACTAATCGATACAATGAAGACGATGGGTAGCTCCAGTGGCGAGAAAGTATCGCTCCGCATGTATCACTTCCAGACGAGACTGTCCCAACTGCGTCAAAGTGCTTCAATTTCTCTGCGGTGGGGAGAAATAGGATCCTCTTATTCGTGTCTGAGCATAAAGCCACGAACAGAAGAGTGGCAATCAGTATTGCAGCTCCGATAGGTACATTACTATCTGTATTAGTTCCAGGCTGCTATAATTGAAGGACAGGATGGAAATATATCTAAAAGCACCAACCCTATCAACATATTAACGTATCTTACATATGGAAACGTTCAATTTGCGTACTCTGACCAACTTTATCGGTTAGTGCGCCTCTAATAATAGGTCTGGCTGTTGCACTGACTGCTGCCACGCTAGCCACAATGCCTTGGTAAATGGGAATCTTTTCCAGTCTCACGATACACGGGACAATTCCTAGTGAACCCTGTAGTAAACCTGACACTCCAAATCTGAGGAACGCACGCCCGAAGACCAAATTTGCCGACGACTTAGCCGTCGCACATATCATGGACCCGACCGCGCGTGTTTCATCAACAACCATCCATAGTGTGAGGCTTAGGTTGAATGACATGCGTACTTTCGCAGGAACGGCAACGCCGATGATGCCCATGCCGAGTCCGTAGAGTACGGCGCCGAGACAAAGAGATGTGGTAACAATGAAAAGGCGCCATGAGTGAAGGTGTGGTGACTCAACATCAACGTGATGCGGCACTATAGCCATTTCGTTTTTCTGATGCTCTTTGATGGCCATCCGTAGTGCACTAAGGAAGGAGTAAATAAAATGTTATAGAAAGAGATACGAGATAGAGAATGCCAGGAACCTCCGGAATCGAGCCCCAAGTATTTCATTGGCTGGCAGATCGAATTCGAGTAGCTGCTGTAGCCTCTACTTTTGGAATGGAACGCTTAATCGCAACTAGGGCTAGTGCCAGGTTGTTGACGTTGCTCAGTAAATTGCAGCAGGCGATACCGCAGTGAGCGACTACGGTACAAACGTACAAACCCGACTATTCTATGTAGGATAGGGCCGTTTCGGAAACATATGCACTTATATTACCCAGCATATGCGACCAGCGAACCACTACTAAACACGACATATGTACGATTGTGGCCTATCATTTCAAAGAATTCATAAGCGCTAGGATTCCAGACGTCTGGCTGCCCTACCGAGAAATGGTAATTTAAGCGATTTGATTGGCTATACCAATATCTTAGAAACTATTGAAGTCGGGATGAACGTAGTATTGCACGGATCCGAGGTAGGTCTCAACTGAGGCGCACAGCATCGCCGTTCCAGCCTGAGCTCACTTTTTGGACGCATCTGATTTTAATTTAAGAGAAGAATGCATATCGAAATATTCTACGACTCATCCTTCTAGCCCAAGACAAAGGATACCGCTTATATATTCGGGGGCCGGTGTCCTCCAGTCATCCTTCACATGCCACTCAATCATATGGGCCCTGAAACCCAAACAATACAATTAAGATCAAATCTGCGGTGTAAGCAGTAGCTTGAGATATATCGTAACAGCGCCTGGTGATGGTCGTGCTCTATCACTCTTAGGAAAAGCGCTGGACTCTACGGCCACGTTGTGTCTCTTCGGCGGGATGGCAACTAAGGTGTTAACAGACTGTCTGGCAAGAAATCGTCCCAGATATAAAGTGTGGGCGCCACCCCAAGGGCGGTAAGAGTGTCTCTTGGACAGTTTGGGGTTTTCTACAAACCTGGTTGGATTAAGATTCTCCGGGTTTGGGTCTCATATGTCAGTACTATAGTGTAGTTCTTGGATAGGCAGCTGTAGTGGCATCAGTATGCCACCAAAAGTGGGTTATAATAGAAGATCTAACCATGATTTTGTTTCCTAGCTTCAGCATCTTCCCTCCAACCAGTGTAGGCTCAATTATCACTCGAGCGAGCGAGCTCGTCACTGTGGGGCGCAAAATTTTGCTAACAAGGGAGTTCAGGTTTGGGCATTGCCCAAGCAGGTACGTCTCATTGATCTGGCTCCCTTGGACGGCCGGAACAACTTCTTCGCGCACCCGTTCGAGAAGGGTTTGGTCTTATGATAGATGTGAGACAAGCCAAAAGGCCAATTTGTACGGGTTTCCCACTACGCTGATATTGCCTTAGCCTGCCTATAGTTGAATAAAGTAAGGTAAACTCACGCCCAATAGTGTAAAAGAGTGAACTTCCCCATCTCATCTTCCGTCAGACCGATCTCCCGAAGCATGTTTTCAAGTGCGTCGACAAATATGTCGACCTTGGACGTTCCCCTCGCGGTTGTCGATAATAGTAAAAAAATGCATCTGTAATTATTTTCTTCGCCTTCAGCATATCCTGCGCGAAGATGTCAGGGGGTATGAAGAGAAACTTCCAGCTGCAAAATGGCTTTGATAGTATCAACAGGTGAATTGGTAAGTTTGTGTGAAGTTCAAGTCACTAAACATTATCGGCAAGGTGGCTGGCTCCCAACGGTTTAGCTAGTTAACTTAATTTGGGCGGTTCAGTTCTGCCTGGAGAAAACGCCCCGCGCCATGTAGGCGCAGTAATCATGCACCACGCGCATCACGCGCACAGATACGTCAACTATCGCGCGCAGGCACACAACACCACAGTACTTTCCGACGCTTTGATTCATCAAGGTATCTATCATTTGCATCTAGGGAAGATATATAAGGATGAGAGATAAATGCGACGCGTTAACTAATCATGCTAGTTGGTTTAGCTATGACATAGTAGATGCCACCACTCCTCTAGAGTCTGTCTATCCTGCGCGACACGGTGACGATTCTCCCGGGTATCTCGCAAACTATAGCCAACGATTGTGCCTATGATTTCAAACATTACCACCTAGCCCTTATTTCCTCAATAGAGCTTGAGCCATGATGGAGTGCATCGCCGAGGCATCCGGAGTAGCGCGTAGCCAGGATAATTGGCGAAATGATGGTGTTGGAGTTGCACCTTCCCGTAACGTTGTCAAAAAGAACACGATTTTCAAACGCTTTAGTGTCGGCGCAATCTCAAACACGCCTATCTTTAGTCCGCTGAGCTGACTGGGTAGGAGACGTCCACAATGCACTCGCCGAGAGCCACGATTCTCGGTCCCCGGCATTCCAAGTCGTATCACAAGAGCGCGTAGCTGAAAATGGTATCATGATCTAGGGTTCTTTTTCCATATATCCACCACGGCAAGCCGCCGGTTCACCCTTGTGGAGCCGTTTGATAGCAACTTGTTCTCTTTCCAAAGCGGCCGGGACAAAGAGGTGGATTGTATTGCCATGGTCATGTCAAGAACACTTTTTATCGTCGTTTCTGCGGTGATTGTCCTTTTAATATGGATACAACGAAAGATTTCATGGCGCCAGCGCTTTAAAGGGCTGCCGCGAGTAGGTGTAGATCCCGGATTCTTGGGTTTACGGCTTTCCGCAGCCCGGTCCGAGTTCTTTGCCAATGGGCAACAATTGCTTGAGCAAGGCTATGCAAAGGTGAGAAAAGCAATAGCAGCTCGAATTTATGCTTGACCTAATCTTTCGTGTAGCACAAGGACACACCGTACATAATCCAAACAGTTGATAATGAACGACTAGTGGTTCCTGACCGCTACATCGAGGAGCTAAAAAACCTGCCTGATACGCAACTCAGTTTTAAAATCGAGCTGGTTGATAGATTCATGGGCAAATACACAAAAATGGATGCTGTTATAGGATCAGATATACATCGGGAGGTGGTAAGAGGCCCGTTGACAAACAAGTTGGGTATGGAGTCTTTTTCTTTGACGGTTTAAACTTCAACTAATATATCTACAGGAGCTTTACTACCACAAATGAGAGAAGAAGCAACCTTGGGGCTTGAAAAGACACTGGGTGGGTGTAATGCAAAAGGTATGAAACTTCCTGGACTCCTACGTAGTACACCAAAGAGGCTTGGGGCCTACCGACAAGCGTAGGTGAGTTACTCTCCTAGCATTAGCGCGAGACGCATGCAATAGCTAATAGGATATAGAACTATACAGTCAGAAGCTTTGAATTTCTTCTACCTCATCTACAATTTCCTAACCGACACATAAAACGCACTTGTATTAAACCCAGCACTAACACATATCAGAATTTGCCTCTATCAAGGCATCGGCCCTTATATTTAACGCGATTGGTCAAATCACATCTCGCATCATCGTCGACGAGTCTTTGTCGCGAGACCCAACCTGGCTTGAAACCATTATGGGATACACGGCCTCTGTTGCCATCTTCTCCATGACTATGCGGACAATCAATCCCATTCTGCGCCCTGTCGCATACTGGACTTTACAATCCGGGAAGAAACTACGTGCTGATATTTCCAAGGTCAACCAATTTCTCGTACCTGTGATTAAGTCACGCCAGAATCGCACCACGGAGCGAACCAAAGCGAGCGACAAAGCCCCACAAGACCTCATTCAATGGGTCTCCGAGGCCGCTCAGGGTGAAGATGCAGAGCCTGAGAAGATTGTGCTAAAGATTCTCTTTCTTATCGTAGCCGCCATGCACACCAGCGCTATCACCGCTATTCATGTACTCTACGATCTCTGTGAGCACCCGACCTCCATGGCCGCTTTGCGCGCCGAAGCAGAGGCCGAAATAGCCGCTGGCGGTTGGTCCATTGCAACGTTGCTCCGACTCCGCAAGATGGAAAGCTTCCTCAAAGAAAGTGGGCGCACCAACTCGGCCGGCATCGTCTCGTTTCAGCGCCTTGTCTTGAAGCCTATTCGCCTCTCTAATGGCTTCACCATCCCTGCGAACACCCACATCTGTGCGGCATCGGACGCGCGGTCGCGCGACCCGGCGCTATACCCAGCGCCGACCGAGTTCCACCCGCTGCGCTTCTACCAGCCCGATGCCGAGATCGACGCGGCGAAGCTGTTCAGTTCGGTCGCGGCAGGCGACTCATGGTTTGGGTTCGGAAGACAGGCCTGTCCTGGAAGATGGTACGCAAGCGCACAGATCAAAATCGTGCTTTGCTTGTTGCTATTGAATTACGAGTTCAAGTTCCCAGGGGATCAAACAGAACGACCCAAAAATTGGGTCAAGGATGAAAAAACTGGGCCGGACATGGAACAGATGCTTTTGATCAAGAAAAGGGAGTTGTGAAATAGGAGAAGTTGTGCATTCTAGTGGCCAATATCAGAGACATGTATTCGAATCATAGGATAAAAGTTCAAACACGAATTCGATCCAACTCATTACAAGGGAGATATGAATATACACGATCAAAAGTCTAAAAGAAGTACACACTACGGCAAACCCACCAATTGTGTACCAAATGCTTCCCCCTGGATCCGGGGCTAAGCTAGAGAGTTTAGAACTACAAAGAACCAAAGCCGAAAAGCTGCAAAGAATAGAGCCAGTGGGAAAGAAAAGAAACATGAAATACTAGAAGTCCATATCCAACTACATTTCCCTGGCAGATTAAGCAAGATGCGCAACATCATCAACGATTGAGGGATTAGCAAAAAGGCTGATCTGAAATGGACTTTGCGGAGAACTAGCTGTTGTGGTTGAGAACTACGTGGGAGTCGCGCAAGGGCAGCGGACGGGCTGTTATATAGGACAGTGCTCAGAGAAAAGAGATCAAGCAACTAACTGCCAACTGATTGAACCATACGCCGGAGGGAGCAAGCAGTTGGTGTAAACAGCAGCGCTGAGTAGCTTCAAAACGTATTTGTATGAGGTTTTACAGGTATATCGTACAGTTGATCTCTGGACAGGCAGCGTGGCAGCTGTAATCTCGCGCCGCACGTACTGGGTAGAACCAGTAACTCCATTGTAAGCAGTCAGGAACCCCAAAACTTCAAAACAATCTTATATTATTTCATATACGGAACTTAACTAGTTGTGATGTGAAGCATAATGGCTGAATTTAGCGATTGTGGTGAACTTGGATACTTGAGAAATATATACAATTAAAAGTCTAAGGAGGCACACACTCCGACAAAACCGTCAGGGGTGTACCAAATGCTACCTCCTGCATATCCCATTGCTCTACTCCCAAGAGATTTTGCTCAAGCTCCTCAAGTGATAGATTCTTGGACATGAGTTCCAGGCCAACGTTGACACGTGCAGCTAGTCGGCATGCTTCCTCCCGCGAGAACAAGTCCGAGTCGTATTCAATGCGAAGCGTTGCCTCCGATGCGCTAACAGCTGAGAACTCAAACATGATGGCAAACTTGGAGCCTTTGGCCCATGAAACCAATGGCTCGATGCCAGCAATCTTGTTTAATGGACTCGTTCCAAGATCGTGAAAAGTGACCATTGCGTTGAAGAGAGGATGGTTGGGTACCGGTATATTGGCAGCGGTACGAAGGTTGTCGTCATCTGAACTTGCGAGCAGCTTCATGAGAGCGCTCCAATCCATTCCATGGGCAAGGGATAACTGAGCAGATTTCTGTACATCCTTGAGGAAAGTGTTGACTGACGCTTTTGAATCAGGGCGAGGAATGCGAATAGGGAGTGGTTGAAGGAACAATCCAATTGTGCGCATGTCGTCTTCCTGTCTCCCGAGAAAAGGGCTGCCGAGAATCATGTCTTGTTTCATTGGGCTGTCGGATTGAAGCGCCAGTGACACAATGCTCAGGGAAATCTGGTGCATCGTGAGGCCCCATGACCGGGATAAAGATCGCAGATTAGACATTGTGCCTTCCGTAAGTTTGAGGAGTAATGATTCGCCAGCGTACGATGTGCGGCATGCTTTCATGCAGGGCATTACAAATAAGTCTATACCCGAAAGATACCTAGTCCAGAAATCAACTGCAGGTTGCAAGGTTTTGACGTTCCAATCGGTATCCTGATATCGTCTCTCAGAGATAGGAAGGCTATGATCAAAGAATTCACCTGTGAACTCTTCGAAAAGGCGATTCAATGTAGTGTAGTCACAAATGATATGGCTTATGCATACAAGCATATGACTTTCAGAGACTAGAATCCGGATCGGGTCTTCAGTCTCGAGAAGGAACTCCCTATTAAGCTCTTTGTCGATGTCGAGAGCCTCCAAGTATTGAACTCTGGGTGCTCTTTTAGCGTAAATCCTCTCCACGCCACCAT
The DNA here is from genome assembly GCA_028458525.1 of Ophiosphaerella herpotricha. Lineage (NCBI taxonomy): Eukaryota > Fungi > Ascomycota > Dothideomycetes > Pleosporales > Phaeosphaeriaceae > Ophiosphaerella > Ophiosphaerella herpotricha. Next base: position 28,732 of record JALNQK010000157.1, read on the forward strand.
CCGACTCTCTGAACCTGCACCGGAGTATCGAGTGTCTTGCAAGTACTGTGTTCCAAGCCGACAATAACTTTTCGTGTTTGTCGAAGTCTGCGTCTAATCTAGAAACATGGGAAACGTTGAATGACGATGTCCCAAGAGCCTTCTTGTATTTTCTAAACCAATCAAGTTCGATGGGAGATATGCCATGTTCACCGAGAACGGTACCGCAATTTTCAAGGTATGATTGCTTCAAGCTCGTTTTTTGTCTCAGCTCTGCATCTATAGCGGATGCAAGTGCTGATACAACGGGGTTTTCGATGATGGTGCGGACTGTGATGCGCTGTCCGAAGAAAGAAGAGATGCGGTTCGCCAGCTTAAGTTGCATGATTGAATGCGCGCCGAGCATCATAAAGTCCGACTTTTGATCTATTTCTATATCGCCATCAAACTCTAGTAGGCCACGAATAGACCCCACGAGCATCTTCTCCGTTGGTGTCATGCAATTTTGAGGTTCGCGAACCTCTTTGATGACATCTCCCTGCATCTTTTCAAGAGCCTTGTAGTCTAGTTTGCCGGCTAGGGTGAGTGGAAATTTGTCCAGAGCAATTACGTGACGAGGTGTCGCGTAAGAAGGCAGAGCCTGGCGAATGAACGATTTTACCTCCGCTGGGCTAAGTGATGGAGCTATATAAGCGGCGACTAAGTAGTCATCTCGGCGGAAGATCGCAGCGCCTTCACATCCGGGAATACCTTTGGCAACTCTGACTTCCAAGTCATCGAGATCCAGTCTGAAACCACGAAGTTTTATCTGTCGGTCCTTGCGACCTAAGAGACATATTTCCCCAGTGACACTATCCCAGTAGCCAAAGTCACCGGTCTTATACATTTTCTGCTCAGCTTGAGGCAGTATAGAGTCGTTTAGAAATCGGTTGCTGTTCTCATCGGGCAGATTGATATACCCATTTGAAACCTGTATGCCTGCTAGGTAGAGCTCACCAACAGCGCCCGGAGGAAGCAGACAATGGTTGCGATCAAGGATGTAGACTCGGCTTGATGGATTTGGATGGCCTAGGCTAACAGTCTGGTTAGGCAAGAGGCGCTTGATCGTTGCACCTCCAGTAGCCTCGGTAGGACCATACATATTGAATAAAAAGCGTCCTTCTCCCCATGTATCACAGACGGACTGAGGAACAGCTTCGCCAACAAGATACATGTACTTTAGCCGCGGGTACTGATCGGAGCAAAGCGCTTTCGCGATTGAGGGTGTCAGGATTGCCGAATTGCTTTGCCGGAGATGTAAGAACGGTTCTTCTTGAACTGGCGAGGCGAGACGCAGCGTTGCGCCGTATGTCAAAGCGGAGAAGATTTCATGGATACTCCCGTCAAATACAGGCGACATAACCTGAGCAATAACGACACCTCGTCCAGCTGCCAAACGAACGTCACGGTCCTTTTGAAAAGCAACGAGCCCCTTGTGAGTACACTGAACCCCTTTGGGGCGCCCTGTGGAACCAGACGTAAAGCAAATATAGGCAAGATCATCAGGACGAGCAATTCGCCTCCGAGGGTACTCAGAGCTATGCGGCTTGGCAGTTGCAAGTAGCTCTTCTACGACTAGACTTTGACCAGAAGTGATGCTGCTCCGCAGTTGCAGACATGCGGAACTAGATGCGTAAGTTGGTATTAGGAAGATACGCGCTCCACTCCGCTCAAAATTTGACTGCTGAACGGCAACAGGTGCAGATGGATCCAACGGAGCGTATACGCCTCCCGCTTTGAGTATACCAAAGATAGTAACAAGCCAATTCAATGACCGATCAGCAAATACGCAAACAGCTTCGTTCTGTTCAATACAGCCCAGCTGTCGTGCGACCACAGCTGCGGCTTGGTCCAAAGCATCGTACGACATTTCGGTGTCTCCTTGGACAGCGGCTATATCATTAGGGTGTCTTGCAACCACGTTCTCGAAGAGGGTCACTAGATCATCTCCCTTGGAGTTATCGAGTGTCTCCTCAGAGTAGCAATTGCTCCATTGTCGCACCTGGTCTTCCATTTGATGTGGTAATGTAGCGCAAAGTCGTGCATCATTTTGCAACAGACTGTCCATACAGCTCTGAAAGACTAAACGTATGTTGATGGCGTCGCTCTCCGTGTAATAAGCAGTTGAGTAAAGCATCCGAACATAGCTGTTGCGCTCGATGATAATGTTGAGTGGTACCCCGGACTGCATATCTGAGCGATGGTTATTTGACGCTCCTACACCTTCAACAGGGTCTCGATTACAATCAAATTGCGTTGCAATGACTGAGTCAAAGTGTCTATCGAAACCGTCCGCGGCTTCGGAATGTTGGACTTCGTTTAGTTCAAGAATCCCTTTATGAATTTGTTGCAGAAAGCCGTCCCAGGTGTTGTCGTCTGCAAAGAATGCAAACAAGGGTAGTATATTTATCAAAGGCCCAATAGTCTCGAAGGCTCCTGAGACTGGCAAGTCGCGCCCAGAAAACACAAGTCCAAAGCTAACTTGGTCGCTATCCATGAATGTCCTCAGGGTCAAGGCCCATGCAGCAGCAAAGTACACTGCTTTAGTGTAACTAGTTTTTCTAGTAATTGCGTCAATTCTGTCGTCGGGAAATTGTATTATTAAACATTCTTGGGACACTTTTTCCATGCTTTTAACGCTCTGGGGCGAAAGGCGTAGTGCGCTTGTTGCCACGGGGAATTGTTCGCGCTTGTTAGCCCAAAAGCGCCTCGTAAACTCTCTTTTTTCATCTTGGAAGGCCTTGAGGAGAGACATTGTGTCTCTGAACGATGGGCCTGCCGTTGCAATCTCTCCTTCTAAGCAGCGATTGACTTTTTCCAAGAGAATACGGGCGGAGTAACCATCTATGAAAGAGTGATGGATACGCCAGATGAAAGTGATTCTGCTTTCGTCCCCAGGTGCTTGAATTGCCGTAATGCTGGAGATTGAGGTAATCTTATCTCTTGTGTCTGATAAAGCCCCTTCGAACTCATCTTCGGATTGGGTGCGAATCTTCGTCCATTTGAGAAGTTGGTGGGGTGCAATTCCTAGGTCTTGAATCAAGTCGGTAAATATTGACTCATTCAATATGGTACTGTTCCAGGCTTCGCATATTGCTTCAATATCCCATCCAGTATAAGTAGCTTTCAACGTTACGATATTGAGATTCGCGTTATCCAAGGTTCCCCGAAGGAGTAAAAGTTGCGACTCAGTGAATTTGACGGCGTCGACGTTATCGAGTACATCTTTTGCTGATACTCCTTCCGTCTCGAAAACATTCTCTTTTCCCTGATCCGATATTATTCTAGGCAGTACAGGGATTTTGCTCTGCTCGGGGAGCGTGTTCGATGGCGCTGAAATTGACGGTATTGGTACAACACGTGCTGAACGAACGGCGTTCGCTATAGCTTCATCGAGTGTTTGTGGTCGGAGAAAGACGCCAGCGGAAATCGCGATTCCACGTTTTTGGCATTCTGCGGATATGAGAATGGCCGATAGGGAATCACCACCTAGCTCGATAAATGTGGTAGCACAGTTGATGGCGTGGATGTCGACACCAAGTACTTTTGAGATAGCTTGAGTAACAAGCAGAACATTATTTTTAAATTCCATATTTGGGGTGGAGAATTGTCTCAGAAATGGCCGGCGTTACTGAGAAGGCAACCTGAGGAGAAAAGAGAAGTTAGGTCATCAGAGTTAATATGCCCTTAGTCAATCCTCCTGTGCCGCAATAACCACTTACCTGACCCTGCGGTATGGCCCACACGTAATAGCATGACCCTGGTTTGCCCCATGTAACTACATCCCTTTTCAGGTACTGAGTTCTGCTGGAGATAAAGATGAAATCGCCCTCCTGTTTCGGTGTCCGAAGCGATGCGTTGCCGAATGCACACATAACTGCCTTCTCGCAATTCTATATTACTAGTTGTACATCACGGTGTGGTCAGAATACGCGCCGTTACAAATTATGAACAACTTGAACATTGCAATTATTGGAGGTAAGCAGCACCATATCTTGGAATTCTCAATACTGCTTATTCCCAATTACAGCAGGTCCGGCCGGTCTCACTCTAGCAAGACTATTGCAAGTGTATGGAAAGTCCATCGCATGTAGTGTCTTTGAAAACGACGTTGATCGGCATGTGAAAAACCGGGGCGGTTGTCTTGACCTTCATCCTGACACCGGCCAACGCGCTTTGAAGGAAGCAGGGCTGTTCGAACAGTTCCAAAAGCTTTCAAGAGCGGAGGGTGAGACTCTGCGTATCTTTGCACCCGACGGCACTTCTCTCATGGACGAAAGCAAAGGGGAAGGTGGTCGTCCCGGAGAATTCGCAAATCGCCCCGAAATCGACCGGAGACAGTTACGAAACTTGCTATTGGATTCCCTGGCCCCGGGCACCATTCACTGGAACAGCAGACTGCTCCGGATCGAAGGCAGCCAAGATTCTAGTCTGAGCTTGGTATTTGTCGATCGTACCGAGGACGGGTTCGACCTAGTCGTCGGCGCTGACGGTGCATGGTCGAAGGTGCGTCCATCTGTAAGCAAGACGGAACCGTTTTATTCCGGAATATCAGGCCTAGACTGTAAGATATCGGATGTAGACAACACACACCCGGAATTGTCGGCACATGTAGGGAAAGGTATGTGCCTCAATTTGGGATCAAACAAGGGTATGATGTGCCAGCGTAATGGGGATGGCGCAGTCCAGCTTTACGCCTTTGCACGGCTCGCAAAGGATTGGTTCACAGGCTGCGGAATCAACTTCGAGCATCGTAACGCACGAAAGGAAATCATAGGTTCACTTTATCCGGAGTATTGTAACTTGCAGAAATCACTAGTACTCGACAGCGACCCAGACACAGTGGGGCGTCAGCTCTACATGTTACCGGTCGGGTTCCAATGGGAACACAATCCAAGGTCAGGACGTCGCTTGTAAACTGTAGGTTGGTCTCTTACTGACATGCTCTAGGATCACTTTGATTGGGGATGCAGCCCATCTGATGACTCCTTTCGCGGGCGTAGGCGTCAATATCTCCATGGCTGACGCGTTGGACCTCGCCCAAGCAATAATTAGAGCGGCACAGAGTTCTTTGAGTGACGTCATCAGAGATTTTGAAATCGAAATGTGGAAGCGCGCAAAGCAAAATGCCGAAGCGACCATGATGTACCTGGACCTCTTTTTCCACGAACGGGGTGGTATTGCCATGGTGGAGCATTTTGCGAAGAAGCGAGCTGAAGAGGCGCAAACAGGGGTAAACAGGGACGGAATCTAACTATAGCCCGCAATATAGAATCACACTGAATGTAAATGGTGCACGCCGCAACAATACATGAGCATAAATGTCGATGTTGCAGCGTACGCCCCACCATCCGCGTGCGCACTAGTTAAATGTCTCTTACTTGAATTGGCTCAGAACCGCGAGGCGCCGCAACTTCGCCGTTGCTCGCATATTTACTACTTCCGGCCGCCGGGCGTAACTGGCGTGATCAAGGGAGCCGGGGCTGTCGCACGTGCTTACTATGTTTACCTTGAGGGTTGCTGATGCCCTGGCTAGGATCGCAAGTTCCCAATTATTATTTTTTACAGAAGTTGCATTGACAAACAAAGAGCTGGGAAAGGGTGGTGGCTATGGATCTCCTTCGGATCGCACTCCCCGTCATAGGTATCCTGTGTGTTTGGCAAAGGAAGATTGTGAAAGTGCTGGCCGTGGCACTGGTGTCACGCGTTATCGAGGTATGAAGCTGTCAGGCCAAACTCGAAGTAAACTCTGGCCAATACTCAGAGCAGGCGATACTTTTATTTGCGTACCCCATCAAGCACACAAAAAATAAGACTGCGCTGCCTTCCTTGCCATACCGCTTTCCTGATGGTCAAGGCAACGTCGAGAAATTTCTCCAAGGTCGTATGAACAGTGCCGCATGGGCCAATGAGTATGGGCCCTTGTATCGTTTGTGGTCTGGTACTACTTCTGAGGTGTAAGTAATTTGAGCCAAATGAAACAAACAGCCATAACTGATCATCAAAAGCGTACTTACCAAAGCTGAACACGTCGAGGCTGTGTATCGCGACTCGCACAAGCATGAGAAAGCATTCGCTAACAACAGCGGAGAGCTAATGAACCAACTCCTAGGATCATGCCTGGGCTTGATCAGCGGCAAGCCGTGGGAGCAGCTCAAGCAAGCCGTCGAAGCGCCTTTTGTTCATCATTCTACGACTTTCTACGTCGACGAGATTCAAGCCTTCACAAAAGCATACATGAGCCGACTCGACTTGAAAAGCGTAGCTTTTAGAGATCATGGCAAGTTACACCCAGTCAACGATCTCAAGTTTTTACCATTTTTGTTTGTGGCAAGGGTTCTGTACGGGGAACTGAGTCTACGAGCAGAAAGGGACTTGCTAGACATCATCCCATTCCGCGAGAAGCTGTTCAAGACTGTAATCGGTGGTGGCATCACACGCTTCAAGTTCGCACAGTACCTGCCACTCCCTGCTGTGCGGGAATTACACGAATTCAAGACCCTCTGGTCTACTTGGAACGACCGCGTCCATGCGCAAGCTGTACAGGATCACATGTCAGGCCAAAAACCCAATGCGGCTCCAATCATTGCCATGTATAAGTCCGTGGAGCGCCAGGAGATCACGCGCGAGCAACTCCTCCAGACCCTGGACGAGATGTTTTTTGCAAATCTTGACGTTACCATGGGCGGCCTGTCTTGGCCGCTCGTCTTCCTCGCAACACACCCGACTATACAAAAGGAGTTGCGCAACGAAATCCGTGCAAGGGCCGACCCTAATTCGCGCAACGCATATCTACTTTCGTCATCGCAGTCGAACCCTACGCTCCTTAGTGCCTGTCTCCTTGAATCAGCTCGTCTACGGCCGCTCGCCGCATTTTCAGTTTCGCAGTCATGTCCTACGCCTCGCGTGCTCGATGGATTCGAAATTCCAGCGGGTACCAAGATAGTTATTGACTCTTATGCGCTCAACATCCGTGATCCGTTCTGGGGTGGGGATCGCGAGAAATTTAGGCCACAGCGCTGGATTGAGAGGCTGCATAGTGGGCGAGACTTGCGCTATCGGTACTGGCGATTTGGATTCGGTCCGCGGACGTGTTTGGGAAGATACGTGGTCGAGCTTATCTTGAGAGCGTTTTTGGTAGAAATGCTGGAGAACTGGACTGTCTCCATGGTAGAGACAGAACCTAAGGGCAAAAAGAGCATGGATGGCGAGCAAGAGGACGAGATGAATTGGCCGTGGGACGACGAGACGTGGATCCATCATCCTGATTTGCTACTTGACTGTAAGCCTATTGAAAACTAAGGATACATGAGCCCTAGACATCGACGGGCCACCGTCATAATCCTATTTCAAAAGTCTATCTCGAGAATTTTACTGGCTGGTACAGAACAGCATATTCTAATCAAGCTTCCAATTTTGCCGCTCGTTTCCTGGGCCTCTTTGCCCGCATTTCTCAGCACGCGTGCCTCACCTTCCACAATTTTCATCTCACACGCTCCACAGTTACCTGTACGACAACCAAATTCAGGTTCCAGCTGCTCGCGCTCTGCGATCTGCAATAGGGACAGCGCTTCGTCTTTCCTCCATTTCACCTCTTTTGCCTTGTTACGAAACCTTACCAAAGCTTCTTCCGGCAAATCACCATCGATATCTATACTCGAGTCAGCCAGCGTCAAAGGACCTGACGAAAAAGTTTCAGATCGTATAGCCCGGGGCGGTATTCTGGCTGCTTCAAGATGCGCTCGCATGGAATCAACGAAAGCAGGTGGTCCACATATGTAAGCAGCAGAAACCTCGCCAGGCAGCTCTATTGGAGTGATTTTGAGGGGATCAATCCGATACGGAGCAGCTAATAACTCAGCGAGGAATTCGGCGCTCGGCCGGCCTTTGTGGTCGTAGTGTTCGCCCTGAATATCTACGCCGTCAATAGGTTGTGTGTAAAATCTAATGACACGAAGCATAGAAGATGATGTAAGCTCTTTCTTGTATAAGCCATCATCTTGCGCGCTATTATGTGCGACATGAATTAGAATGGCAGGCGTTCTGCTAAGAGTTGTATGAGAAAAGTGTGCTTGAAGCATACTTAGAATTGGCGTCATACCAATGCCAGCGCTCATGTATATTTGTCGAGGAGGAAATTCTCGACTCCAGTCCGGCACAAAGGACCCAGATGGCGATCGTACCAGCAAATGATCACCGAGCATGCATTCGCGGTGCAAATAAGCCGAGGCACCATCTCTCTTCTTCACTGTGATACGATAGACCGGCGGGGCCGAGGTGATGGAGGATGGCGTCCAGGAAGAGATGGACCAACAGCGAATCTGGCCCGAAGGGAGCTTTACTGTCAAGAATTGTCCTGGGAGATATGATGCCAACGAGTTGTTGCCGATTGCAGCCAGGTAGAAGGACTTGACATTCGCGTGTGGAGATTCATCGAAAACTTTCACAATCTCTAGCGCTCGCCATCCGGTCCACCGCCCTAGAGATTCCGACTCCTTCTCTTCTATGAGAGACAGCTTACGCGCAATGATTTGCCTGTTCATATTTTGCAGTCCGGGCACATGTAGAATGCGTTCTGCAAGAACACGTGTCGACGGATCGTCAATTGGTGCAAAGGCACATTGAGGAATGCTTGCAACTGGAACGGCATCGTTGTGGGTTGTAGGAATGATGGTCGCCGTGTCGCCTGGAGAAATGGTACCCCCTTGAAGCACTTTCAAATAAAGACCGCAAAAGCCAGATTTAGCGACCTCTGACAACCATTTGGTTGGCTGACCACATCGCCATGCCAGGCGTGAACATGGGTTGCGGCCTCCACAGACTTCTAATACGACTTGCTCATCCTTACTGCCTTGTCTGGAGAAAGCCCAGCGATCGCCAAGATGCACATGTCTTTCATCAAGCTTACAAGAGCTCTGAATAGTTAGGTTTTCGCCCCAGAAAGACCAATCCCATGCGGCGCGGTCAATGCCCAGCCGCGATGTCCAGTAGTCGTAATGGTCCGCAAACAATGCATATACCTGGGCGTCGTGTACGGCAGACTTATGGCCTTCGATTCCGTTCTCAGGACTGAGCACAAGAGGTGTTGATGAGGGTGACCGCACAATGGCTGTCAGCGTAGGCTGTGAATGTATCTCCTGAGTAGTGGGTAGGGCGCGAGAGACCGCCACCACAGTAATCATTGCTGTGTTCATTCTGCAGTTTGGTGGTAAATAACAGGACCAGATAGGCCGAATACTTGTACCTAGGCGGACGTTTTTCGGCCTTATCTTTTTATTCGGTCCCTCATTCCAACGCCCGAGAGCCTGGACCTATCACGTTGTTTGTTCTCGGTAAGCTAAAAATGTCAAAATGTCACTCTCCTAACAGTAGCGGTAGAGGTAAACAATAGTTAATAGAATATAGAACTATACATCTTGAGGATTTGAAACACTTTTACCTTTTCTACAATTTTCTGGTCGAATAAGGCGCACCTACTAGCAGTCACCCTGAGCACTCGTATTCGGCCAAATCCGTCTGCGGCGAGATGTACCACCTGCATGAAATTGCATAAACTGAGAGGCATAGTGGCCTGTGCAACGCAAGGCACCGCGTACTTGGTATCCTGGGCATTCTACTATTACAGGTCTGCTGTCGCGCATGCTGTGTCTGTTATCGCAATTCCTGCTCATTCGCCTCTCACCATGAAGCTACTTTCTTTACCAGTGCTCGCTGCCACAGCAGCTTTATCGGGTTTCACCAGCGCGCAAGACTCATTCGCCGATCAGCTACTAGAAACTATCGATGCGTTCCCTACAGCAGGCTCAGACTCAATTATCGATGAGATGCGAGCTTCTATCGAGAATTTGGATCACACTCTTGATGATGGTATAATTTCGCGAGTTCGTCGGCGGTCCACCGCGCGCTCGCGATTTGCGTGTCAAATGCTCAAGGGCATACTTCCAAAGTACTACACCGATTCGACAAGCGAGTCACCCTATAATATTCTACGGACAAAGAACTGGTGAGCAGATATCCCCTGACTCGCTAGACATAATTTGACAGCGAATCCAGGTCGAGCAACTGTGATTTGTCTGCAGCCTGCTTTATCACTCCTGTACACCCGGCTCAAGTAGCCGTAGCCCTGCAGGTCATTAATTGCGCCCAGTCAAAATTTGCCATCCGGTCGGGTGGGCATAACCCCAACCCAGGCTTTGCAGGAGTTGGGGAAGAGGGCGTGACTATTGACACACAGGGTTTTACGGCCTTGGAACTCAATGCTGACAAATCAATAGCTACTGTAGGCGCAGGGCTTCGATTTGGCCCAGTTCAGACATTCCTCGACCAGAATGGCGTTGCTGTCGTGTCAGGTCGCAACAAAGATGTAGGCACTGGGCTACTACTTGGCGGTGGTCATCCACTTCTCAATTCCCTCACGGGAATGGCAGCCGACACCATTGAGAGCATAGAGGTGAATAAAAATTCGATTGTGGTTAACTATACTACTAATCGTGCTGTATAGATTGTGCTACCCAACTTTCGGGTTACCCGGGCAAGTCGCACTGAGAACCCTGATCTATTCCGAGCTCTCAAAGGTGCTGGGAACAACTTCGGTAAGAAAATATTTGTTCTGCAATGACATGTTACTGATTCACTTAGGTATCGTGACCAAATATGAACTTAAGACAAATATGCCTCGCAATATTTGGTATAACGTTGTGTCGTATCCCAATACTAACCCCCAGGCTGTCTTCGATGCTCTTGTACAGGTGCAGAAAAATATGGAGTCGGATCCGAAGGCAGGCATTCAAGTCACTTGTTCCCCTCTGGGTTTTGCTGTTACATTCGTCTATGGTGAACATACCCAAGACCCGGAAGCCTTCTCACCGTTCCGAACTTTGAATGCAACGGCTGTAACCATTCCCCCAACTAATGGTACTACTATCAAGTTCATCGACGCCATTAGCCCGCCGCTGAGCGAGGCCAGCCGCGACACAGTTGGTGTTACCACATACTTGGACTCCACTTTGTATGTGGAAATTTATAACCAGTACTTAGCTGCTGTGAGACAAAACGCCAGCCCAGGAACGGTCTTCCTACTGCCCATCCAGACATTTGGAGCTTCGTCTGCCCGGATCGCCGAGCAGAATGGTGGAAATATCCTGGGCGCCATGGCCAAAGCGCAAACTTGGTAATTAAGTCTCCAACATCTTGATTGGTTATGTTCTAATGTTTCTAGGTGGAATCCGATTGCCCAATGGACAAACCCAGCCGACGACGCCAAAGCCCACCAGACTCTTCTTGATCTTGCAGCATCCATAAAATCACTAGCAGAAACAAAGGGCCTTTACGACAAATTTATCTTTCCCAACATCGGCGCACGGGAGCAGAATGTGCTCGCAAGCTTTGGTGAGCAAAATTTGAATTTCTTGCGGACAGTGAGCAGTAAGTACGACAAGTCTTCTATGTTCCAAAAACTGCTGAACGGAGGCTTTCTTGTCTCCAAGTCCTAGTGGGATATTCACGATGAGGGACGGGTATAAGGGAGAGTTTCCCAATGTCAATATTAATGTAATCATGTCATCTTACTATTCTTCCATAGCTCATACACGTGCCAATCATGTCTAAAATGCCCAGCGATACGTCAGTCAGCAAAGACATTGCACTGCCCACAGTGACATTACAGTCATGTTTGGGAACGTTGTGTCTAGTGATCAGGATGCGCTAATTGTTAGACTACATGTCGCCAAGCTCGCTAGGCGCCTCCCGAGTTTCATGCGGCCGCCCAATTCTACGGAGGCAAATCGCATGCCGGCCGGCTCCCGAGAAGTGCTCCGGTAGCCATTATTTTCGCTGCCCGAAGATCGGTAGCCATACGTCTGAAGCTTGCTATGCAGGCGTACCGTCACGTGATTGGTACTCCGGTGCTAGCATACAATCGTTTTTGGATACTTCGAAAATTCTATGTCCCAGTATGTGAAGTTGCCATGAGAGGAGCTTAAAGATATAACGTAGCGTATTCAAGTAAATAGAAATAGCTCCTCGTGAAGCAACGGCTGTTCGTAATTGTTAAAAACTGAATAACAGACTATGTTTTCTTTGTCTTTGGTGATTTCATACGTGATTGATATTGGATTCACGCAGACCACAAAGTTTGGTCCAAGTAATCAAGTCATAATATATATTTTGCAGAATTCTCTGGTTGGTATTGATGAGGGAAGCATTCAGGAAAACATCCTCTTGTGACTTTGTCTAGTAACTGTATCCAAGATACCTGGTAGTCTAAAGTAGGACGTATAAAATGACTGTGATCGTGGGAGTTCTATCAAAATCCTTTAAGGATAACTATACTCTTATGAATATACGTGTCCCAATTACCGACAAGAGTACCATTCTTGAGAACATTTGTTAGAACAACTTTCGACATTTAAAAATAACTTCTGTAGGGTCGGTTACACGTATTAGATGTCTGTTATATTCGTTGGCACTAAATATCACGTCGTTGAACCTAGCTTTGACAATTAGCTTATCGCTCGAAAATGCTTCAATATATACAATATCAAGGTCCTGAGTTTCGGATCAATGTATTCAATCTCTAACAAGGTAATTTAGTTTTTCAATGCTTTTGATCATCTGTAGTAGTAATAGTTGAACTGGTGATACCATTATTGTCCTGACAAGCGCTGTCTCGCGTCAATATAAAAATAGTCGTGTATATGCCCTCATTCTAGTAAACTTGTAGTACAATTGATATATAGATGTTATCATAGAGTGATCTATATCCTGGACTACTTATATTTATTCTTTCAATATGTCTCAGCGTTGTCCTGTCCTCAATAGCCACGGTTTTCGGGTTCCTTTCATAATGTGGTCGAACACGCCGAAGGATCTTTTTTTAGATGTACACGAACAACCAGGTGAAATTTGACCTCGCGGGGTAAACTGACCCAAAATGAATTGGGGTTCATAAGGGTTTCACTCAACTCGAATGCAGTTCCATATATATCAGTTGGTGTATACTGGGTCTATGGCCAGGGCTGTCGCCCTTGCGTGACAGCTGTTTCTATTGATGTTTCTAGTAGTTCAGATCCGCTGCAATTGAGACCTAAGTTAAAAAGAGTTCCACGTACTCGGCGGCTTGTCACTACGTTCTAGAGCGCCTGACTATGCTATGAATATTACAAGCCTTTGTCAACAGTAAATCACTTACCCGCGATACACAAGGGCGTATCCCAATAAGCATGTACCTATTCCTTGTGAGGTACTAATGTTAATTTTCCTGGGTCGTTTTACTAGAGATTATTTATTGATCTTCACGAGTAAATAAAAACCCCGATTTATAACATGTTGTATCTAGGTAGCAAAACGTATCTCTAAGTATATTAAGATAGAGTGTAGATGGTCTAACGAGTATATTCGCAAGATGGAAGTGACTTCCCTTGTCGCTAAAGGGTAATTTGTACGGCCTCTTTTATATTCTGTCTCATCAAATTTCGAAGAGGTTTGATGCCTATATACGTTTATTCAGAGAAGAAAGTCAGAAATCGCTGTGCATCATTATACAAGCTGAGTTTGCGAATTCACAGTAGTAGATAACTGCGAAATTTTCAATACATCAAATTGCAAAGCAATGTATTATCACTTTGTTCACTTTACTAGAAGGTAAGATAGCTCCATGAGCGTTTTGCGATTCGGACCTTGACTCTCTACACAATAACTGTGTACGTCACTCTGGTATGTATAGATATGTAAAGCTCTCCACTAGTTTGGCTTCCGTCCCCAAACTGCCTTCAACGGAAAAACGGCCCCTTTTTCAGAGAGCTCCTTGACCAAGTCCGCTTGCAATGTTTCAAGCCTTTCAGCACTCAATGGCCTCTTTTCCTCGGGCATCTTCTTTGTAAACGCACCCAGCCCTTCAATTGCCATACCACAGCCCACAGCACCATTTTGCGCTAGCTCGGGATCAGGATGTGTCTTTCCCATGCGCAATACAATGTCCTGCTCCTGAATATCAACAAATCCTTCTTTCTCAATATGACCACGCAAAGCCCCGCCAAGATGCCACTGAGCCCCAATAAAATCCGCCACGCCTTTCATAAGCGTAAGGAGGTCACAGAACACAGGTGTATCCGTAGGATTAACAATATCTGAAGGGAACTCCATAGTAGCTTCAATTAATTGGATCCATCCACCCGGTTTGACAAGTGAGGCGAGACGGTGCACAACGTTTTGAGCATTTGGGCCTGCGCCGAGGAGACCCAAGCGCTGGTGTGCAAGGTCAAAAGTGTCTTTGAACTCGGCGGGCCACTCGTTATTTATATCTTGTACCTGAAAGGTGATATTTGCGGGGGCTAAGGTGGGGAATGGGGCAGGATTAAGGTCTGTGCCAATGAAGGTGTGAGAAGAAGGATCTTCTGTTGACTTTGATAGGTCGAGCAGCCATGTCCCTAGTTACGTTCGTATTAGTTTATCCTACCAAAGGAACTTTGCACGGCTGACATACCGTCTGCAGTGGCGCTGTCTAGCACCTTTTTGGGAGTGGAGAAGTCGATTGGCGCAAGAACGAGTTTGTCGCCTGCGGCCTCTTTCGCAATATAATGATTGCTAGCCAGTCTCTTACGTTCCAACTCACTCTCCATCCAATATAAGCTTCCTTGTGCGTTGTCCATCCTTTATTGTAATTTGATAAGTAGCTTTCAATCGCATACAACAAAGTGTGGTAAGCGGGGTGGCTTAATATTGGATAATGATGACGACTGATGATATCACATCCTGTTATAGCATTTAGTTGGGCTTTAGTAGGATTGTGCGGCATGGATTCCATATTTTTATCACCGTCCTCGGATTCTGTGCTGCAACCTCGAACTTCCGAAGGTCTCGTGGTGCTCGGGTTTGTTTTGTGCTACTCCAGCCCGATCGGTGGCCGGGACGATGCCTCCTTCCCTAGCGCTAATTTAAGATTTCAGCTACTTTTGTACCTTGAGGCTCGATATTGACAAATGACTTTCTCAAACGCAAGTTGGAGCTGTGGGTTAGAGTCAACAAGACGTTTTTTTTGCTATTTTCGACTACTGGTGGTATCCGATAGCTTCACGAAGAAATTGAGTTTTGGGTCTTTTAACATAGATATATATTTAACAAGATCTCTGCTTTCCTGTCTGGATTGGATGTCTGCTGTGTAGTATCCCCATATGAGGCATTACGGAAGTGGCATTGCGATACTGAAATCTATGGTGAGCAATAGCTATTCTGACCTCAAAGACTTTCCGTGAATGAATCTATCTTCAGCAAGTTGACACTGTATGTGAACAGAAACACAACCGAAGTCGCTCTTACTCATTTTCCAGCTCGTGTACCCACTTCTCGGCCTCCTTTGCAAGATCAGGCTCATATAGCCATAACAGCTCTCCACCATCGCCACGTGTGAGTGATTGATCAGTCCATATAGCTCCGGGCGGTAGTTTCGCTCGCTCTGACTCTGGTAAACGCTTCGCATTCATTTGCTTCGTGAGGTCCAAGACCTTGTTAATTCTCTCCTGTCGATATGCTTGCCACTTCAAAGCCGCCTTATCGAGTGGCGCCTTGGGAGATAACTTTGAAAGGAGCGTTGCCAAGCTGCGGATATCCTCGAAACTTTGATTTGCACCTTGGCCAGCTGTCGGTGGGATGGCGTGTGCCGAATCTCCTACAAGAATGATCCTCTTACTATCAGACAGCCATGAGGCTAACGGTGGTATGCCATAAAATGCCCAGAAGCCCATACGATCAACTGGCGTGGCCTCTAGTGCGGACTGAACCACATCCGGCCAGTCGTTCTTGTTCTCTTGCAGCATATCATATAGTTTTTGCTTGTCTTTCCGCAGGTCATCCCATCCTTTCGTATCCAACTCTGCGAATCGTCTCTGCGTGCCAATAAATAGCTCAGATCCATCGGGCTTTTGTGGAACTAGCAGGAATGCTCCTGCTTTGGCCATGACGGTCGCCGGGAGCTGGTAGCCGTCGGGAATACGAAGCTTCGATCGCTCGACGACACTATTGATGCCCATGAATCCCGCATAAACAGGTTTAACTTCGGGTAGAAAGGTCTTGCGCACGCTGGATTGTATACCATCAGCACCGATGAGGAGGGGAGACGAGGCGGTCTGGCCGTTTTCGAATGTGAAGTCGACTTGGTCTCCGCCGTTATCGGTGATGGCGGTCAGCTTGCTATCGAAATGTATTGGGATCTTACGCTCTCGCATCATAACAATCATTTCGTCTAGGAGCTCTTTGCGCATGATTCGAATAGCCGAGTATCCATACAACTTTTCTGATCCGAAATAATATTCGTCTGTGGTCTTGTCTTGGCCATCCTTGAAAGTAAGGACATCTAAGTGAAAAGAGCGTTTCTGAACGCGCTCAAGAACACCAATACTATCCAGGACACGAAGTGCATTGGGCGAAAGCATGACACCGCCGCCTTGATCAAAATCCTCAGAACGGGCCTCATAGACAGTAGACTTGATGTGCAAGTCATGTAAGGCTAGAGCAAGTGAGAGGCCCTGTACGTAGAGTCACTATTGCCTTATGCATATCTGTAGCGCAGAAGTACGTACCGCAAGACCACCTCCAATGATCGCAACATGGGAGGGGGGTGCTATGAGGGTCATATCGAAGATAGAGACAGGGATTTCCAAGGAACGAAGAGTGAGGTGTATTCGAATTTGAAAGACTAGATAACAAGATAGTGATAATGCCTAAGTAAATGCGTTACTTTTGTATGATGTAGGTTGTACAATGAGGGCATCTGCGTACTCGGCTTCCGGGCTAACGTCTAAATCGGTTAGCGGCGGGCTCCCGCCATACTACCCCGAACTTGGTGACAACGGCGTGAACAGCTACTCGTTGCCGCCCCACTTCTGGTGCTTCACATTAGGAAGGGATTCCTTCTTCTTGCGTCTTCTTGTGACAAGACGCACATTGTTCACACTAAGGGAGCCCTTCGCATTTGCTGAAGCTATGCTCTAATTATCGCGGCGTAATGTAGATGAACCGCCGTGGGAATCCTTGCTATGGTCGCCACATGGTAATGGTTGCAGGTAGGTGCATACTGTATAGGTAGTTCTGTTGGGTGAGGGAGAGTGACATCGACTGCAACTTGGCTTGAACATGACGGATCTAAGTAGGTGACTAGAGGGTGTTGACACATCGGTTAGGTCCTCTATTGTGTAAAATAAGAGGCTAATTTAACAGCATTGCTGAGGTTATCGTAAACTACTACTAAGATTGGTAAAACTTACGCTTTACGCTACAAGAATCGAAAATACCGCACCAACCCCCTGTAGCTATCCTGTAATGGGTGAATGCCTACCTACCCAGGCAAGCTTGTATTGCTTATCCCTATCAGATTTCGTGTGAAAGATTACTATGGTACATCGCTGTAAGTTTTTCTATTTGTGCATGAGTAGCTCCGCACGGATCTTTCGGCGAGACTAAAACGGCCCGAATGCCCGGGTAGGTATTGGGGTGCTGGGAATAAGGAATCAGGTGCAACCCTGCGATATGCATGTGAGACTGTGGAGGAAGGCTATGCGACGCGGATAATACACTAACCTTGTCGTGACCGTTGCAGGGCCCTCTTTAGGAACATGGGCCTTCGCCTCGCTTCCCATGACTCGTAAGGGAGGATAGATAAGTGGTCTTCTTCCAACAGTCCATGGAGTAAGCCAAGCCCCATCAAACCACAGAACTCATCGTCTAGCCTGGGCATTGTTGAGGGACTTGGTATTGAGTAGATTTCTAAGCATGCTAGTGTCCACTATCGTACAATACCTCCTGTTACGAATAGATTGTGAATTTCATTCCGCCCTCACAAGAACTAATGAGTGTGACTTCCGACTTAATCAATATTGCGCTAGCATCGTCGTGGTTGCAGATCTGATGTCCTCTCACGCTTCCACTTCACGAACCATTCCTAATGCAGCAGAGCCCCAAGTGTGTGGATGCCTGAGTCGTGATAAATCGGATAAAATTATGGATCCAATGGGGTATAATCTAGATCTAGTGTCTTTCAGCTCAAGATGGTATTAGGGAAATAACGTACGATTGGTTTCTCAAAGACAAACTTTATCCGTTGCACATAGCTGGGAAACCCGATCTTGACCATAATTTGAAATGTTCGATCTTTACCCGGGATCTCTTGGGCACGATCTACGATTAAGATATCAGCTCATTCTAAGTCATATTCATCGTTCCCGTCTACTAATCTAGGCGGAGGACTTTAGTTTTATCAATACCGTCAATGCCAAAGCACTACGGAGGTTACTATGATAATCAACCAATGATTCCATAGTTATCCTTTAGTTGCCTAAGGGCTATATGTTCTATGTGCACCAATACCTATGTAGTCTTAAGTAATTTAGGACAAGTCATCGTCAAAACATCCATGGATCAATAGAATCCTGTCATGCATCTCCTCCATTCTGAATCTCTACCGACTAGAGGCGAATTCATGGGTTTCATATAACAGTTAAAACATTGCCGCACAAGGATGAGCACATAATGCATTGCATACAAATCATCACCCCAGAAAGCCTCATTTTACATTATGATCCAATTCGATTTCAGGACTATTATGCAATACTGATGACAATTGGAAATAGGCTCCACGACTTGACATACGATAGGTTCTCAGTTGAGCAAGAAGAGTCTCACATGTTAGCTGCTAGCCCGGCACCACCTGCCTACCTAGGTACTCTAGCCCCTTGCAACCGTGATTCCCGCTGCCGGCGTCATGAACTCGTACGGCGACCGAAGGCGAGATATCATTGTAACCCAAGAAGGGATTTCCGAAGTTACTAACAGATCTTGAGCTTTCCCCGTCCGGGCCACGTTCGCGGACGACGGATGATCCCGCCTTGCCAAGACCGAAGTTAGAGCGGCCATTTCTCGTCATCGAAGAAGGGATATCCCTGGACACGGAGTTCTAGTTATCACGGCATTATTCCGAGATTGGCGGGCTTCGATATACTATGTAGAGCGAGAGTTGCTACCGCCATCGCCTCAGTTGCATCCGCTTCCTTCCGCCTTTTTTTACTATTGCAAACATACTCCTACAACAAAATGGTCTATCGCGTCTACCTCCTGGCTGTCAAGGCACCGGGGATGACTATTGAGGCATTCAAAAATCATTGGGACAACCAACATCTCAATCTCCTGAAGGAAATCGCGGGCGACGCATATCCAAAAGTCGAACACATGTACCCCGAGAAATTGGCTGGCACCGATGCCTACCACTTTGATGGTATTGGATATCTCGAGTTCAAAAGCCGCGAGGACTATATGAAGCTCGCTGCGATTTCAAGCGAGCCGGCAAACAAGATGAGGTTGGAGGCGGATGAAAAATTATTTTTGGACAAGTCAAAGATTCAGATGTACGTTGTTGATGATGCAGCGTAGGAATGTTTGAGAGGCAGCTTGGAATTTGATCAAGCGAATAAATGAACGGTATT
Organism: Ophiosphaerella herpotricha; assembly: GCA_028458525.1. Lineage (NCBI taxonomy): Eukaryota > Fungi > Ascomycota > Dothideomycetes > Pleosporales > Phaeosphaeriaceae > Ophiosphaerella > Ophiosphaerella herpotricha. The sequence goes on from JALNQK010000157.1 coordinate 48,219, forward strand.
CGAATTCAGAGGCGGTATTGGATCTATTGTCTAGAGGGAGAAGCTACTGCACTAGTTGATCATTGATGATAAAGACGCGACGAAGGAAGAAACCTTGCCTTTCAAATGAGTTTGAAAAGACTACCAACTGCCTTAGTTGAACGTTTCATATTGTAGCTACAGTTTAAAGCTTCATAACAATGCTTTCGAATCAACATGAAAAAGAATGTGCTTTTAAGGAATTTCGTTTCCCACATGTACAAGTTTCTCAAGGGATGCTCAATAGTAAAATTGAAGTGATACGTAGAATTTTAGCAAAAGCTATACTGTGATAAGAAGTTACGGAGCTATTTAGGTACGCGATTGGTAAATTTTAATACTTCGGGATCAATGCTTAGTAACATTATTATCCCAAGTGTTTTTTCCATAATTCTCCATGGGAATTCCATTGATAGATTGCTGCTCAATATCAATCGTGTAATGTTGTGTGATACCATGCTTCGGAATGGTGTCGTTGGTAGCGTCAATCTTCTGCCACGGAGAAGAAGCGGAATTGAAGGTGCTGTTTGTGCCAGATGTGTCGGTGCGACTTGTAGAGGAAAGCTTTGAAGACTTTGTTGTGCCCCAAGTTGAGAGTTTGGAGGAGCGGAACGAGCTCGTCATGGATAATAGTCGGTTGAACGGGACGCCGAAGACTTTCTGGAGCGCGGGATGCATAACGGGCATACAAGCATTGATGATACCCAGGGTAATCTCGAGGCCAGACCACAGGGCGTCTTCGATAACGGTGACAGTGAAATTCATCTTGGCCTGAGGCGAAGAGAATTTGACCACATGGTAAGTACGCAGCGCCGTGGCAAAACAAACGCTGAGGTAGGTACTGGTTAGACTAGAAAGTATGCGAAGCCGTAATCACTTACAAGATACCGAGACCAAAAACAATCGTTAACGCAAGCTTCTTCCTCGAGTTGAGCTGCAATTTCCATAACATTGGCATCGGAAGCACGAGGATGCTCACATCGAGGATGAGGTTGAAGATAGAGCTGAGAAGAAACTTCAGGTTTAGGTTCCCGCAATGTCGAAGTGTTTGCGGCCCAATTTCCCAATTATAGCGCAGCGGCCTACAAATAGCAAAAAATGTGATCGTGCAGCCTATTAAATAAGCCACTGCCAATGCTTCGAAAAGGAACACGATTTTGCGAAATCCCGAGACGCGGAAAACCGTGGCAAAGAAGTCAAGGATAGAGAGGCGGACGAAGGTGTTGCCCCATGCCTGAAGAAGCCATGCTACAATGAAGGACTAGTAGTGTCAGCTATATGAACTATGCAGAGCGGACATGAGTAGTACTCACCTGCTGTGTAAATTTCCGTGCCGATGGTGCAACCTTGATGAGCGGATACCCAACACCCCCCCTCTCGGCCACTGCACGAGTTAGCTGATGTTATTCACTGCGTGGTGGCGTAGCCTACCAAGCCAGCATATACAGAGATATCCAGTGGCAAAGATGGCAGCAATGAGAATCGCATAATCATTGAAGCGAATAGCGTTCTTCTTAATAATCTTGCCCCATAGCCTGAGACCGATGCAGACGATGGCTAAGCTATACAAGATAGTGACAGGAACAACTAGGGCAAGTGCCTTTGTGGCAATGGGCTCTTTGGTGACGTCGAGGAAAGGACCTGCCAGACCTGGAGCGATAGGTGGAACCACCGGCACACTGGGTGCGCTAGTTGATAGGGGAGCGGCCATTGCGCGTTAACAAAAAGACAAATCAATCATTCAACCAGGAATGACTATCGATCAAATTCTCGAAGTGGCGTTACCTTTATGATAAACCTATAGGACGCTTGGGCTTCAAGTAGAACATGGCCGCGAGACCGCATCACAACGAGGCATAATTATCTCAAGCGATCCATCCGTTTACCACATTACCCAAATCGGGGTTCTACAAGGTAGTTGTGTGGATGCCAAGTGTTGCACTAGTGTTCCATTCTTGCAGAAGCAGCACATGGGTATATGCCAATAAGTCTGGGTATATCGGGGTCCGAACACATGGAGTATTCACCTGGAAGCGGATTTCATACATAGGCTACTTAAAAGGCCCGTATTTAGTTTACTAAAAGATTTGCGATCATAAAATTGCCACTGGCGCAATTTTCTCGGGATTTTTATTTAGGTAGATCAAGAAAGCATCCTAGCTACAATAGGAATGCACTTTACGCAGCATCTGCTAGTGGAAAATACCCCGCCATCGCTTGGACCACGTACGAACAAGCAGGTGGGTAGTATGGTACAGAATCTAAAGATTGTCGCTTTGGATATCAGGGCATCGTCAAATGTTCTACTGTGGGTGGAGACGAGCCTAGATCATGCAGAGCCGACTTAGCAAAGCTGTGAACAGAGAGGAACTGGCAATGGTCATAGTCACTGCCAACCAAGAACACAGGTGATGTTCCTGTGGATTTTGGTATCTGATGTGAGGTGAGTTCCTTCGACAGCCTCGCGCTAAGTAGTACTTGAAACCACGCCACTACCTCGCTAGTGTACCTTCCTAGTGGAAAGTATACTTGACCTTATCTGCGAACGCAAGGTACGTGATATAGCCAAACATGGTGCTGTGAATGATCACTATTGGGGCAAGCAAAGATAGCCATTATCTAACTGCCATCCGCTATGTCCGATCCAATAGAAGGAAAATATATTCAATTCGCAGGGCTTCGATAGGCATATACTGTGAAGTATTATGTGGCTTTGCGTGTGCCACAAGAAAGGTCCAAGAGTTTGAACATGGAATGGTTTGTACTGGATATGGAAGATCCGAGACATATCGCTAATCGTAGGGATCCCGCTCCTTAATCTAAGTAATCCTTCGACTGACTCGAGTCTAGTTGTCCCTAATGCATTACCACGAAAGAAGTACAGCACGTGGCGAGGAATTTCTGGCAGGGGCTTGCTAAGAGCATGCGATGGTGTGCATACGATAGATTGTTTGTGTGGGTTCTGCATACCCACTTTCTCGGATGTGGAATGATGTGTCGTGAATTTTGCGGCGCAAAGCCTTGTTTGAGTTCATCACCCCTGTCCTGTTCCGCATTTTCGGCTAACCACCGAGAAGAGTGAGCTGTCAAGCAAGCTCCTGTCAGGCCAGCTACGGGACACTATGTACCGATTAGTATTGAACCCTGACTCCGAAACGCCTTGACGACACCCCGAATGTAGTCGGCTAGAACAGATTCAAGTTGTACTGAAGGATGGCGCGGTTGAACCGCAATAACTTACCCAGTCTTGTCCACTGATTCATACCCCACCACCAGAGATATATGGATGGGAAGTCGTCGTTCCGACGCACAGGCCATGCCAGTGTGTGTGTGTGTGTGGAGAAGTGGCCAATTCGCTTTCACACGGGAACTAACCCACACCCCCTATCCGCCCAACGGTCCCAGGCACAACGCATGGGATCATGGGACGGTAATAATTCTATCGCCGACGAGGCTCAATCCCAAAATTCTTGGAGAGGTTCGTCCCGAGTGGCTAATTGCGTAGTTTTTGGGTACCCACTCATATGCAAATGTCAGGACAATAGCCAACGAAGGATCAAAGTATGAACATTTAGACGTTATCAACTCTACTCGAGATGAGAGATGCGTGCACTCAATTGTTGAAATCGGAGCATGAGATCGATAAAGCAGCCCTCTCTTGGTTTCCCTACTGAATTTCCTGTTGTCTCCGTACCATCTGGACCCACTCCACAGAGGACTTGGATCTTCCTCAGTACTTCCACGGCGTGCCGAACTTCTTTTGAGATGCTCTGCAACCTCCACGCAGACTGCTCGCTTGGATCTGGACCAAAATCACCGAAGCCCATTTGGGGCATTCGCCATCCGGATAATGATGTGGGTGGTCCTGAAACGTGCAGCCCCTGGGAAACTTGTTCAACGTTTGCCGTAGTCGATTCCAGAATTTCCAGTACTTGATACATGATTGTGGAGAAGAGGAACAAGCACCGTAAATTGCGAGCTTCTTGCTGAAAGTTGACAAGGGTAGTCAACGAAGCTAATGCTTTACGCACGATACCAAGCAGAATCTTGAATGCTTTCATGTCGGCCATGATGTAGTTTTCTAGATCACTAATGATGTAACAACATTCCAGTATACATTGGCTGTCTTGTTCATTACGGGGCCGAAGTCCAAGCGAAAATGGCATTGTTTGCGGCCTCGAGGAAGTAGAAGGATCTGGGCCTTCCATTGTATGTACTGATGCGGGTGGTGTTTCGAGAAGGTCGTGCATACCGAAGTCCATAGCAGCCATCGTAGAGTCGTCCATGTATTGAGACACGTTGTGGTTACTTGCCGCTAATTCCGTATCATTGCCCCAGGATAGTATATCATCGTATTCGCTAGCGAGAAAGGTCGATTCGTGAGATGAGGGGGCAGGTGTCACAGGGCGATCTGCATGCCGTGTAAAAGTTGCTTGATGGCCTGGTTGTGATTGTGATTGCGATTGTTTCCGCTTGGCTCGTACACCTGGGACTTTGCCAACCCTGGATTCGAGGTAGATGCAAGCCGATCCGATGCTGTGACAGCGTTCACAGCCAGTCTTTTGGCCTGAACATTTGACTTTGGCAGCACAGCACGAATTGCAAGCAGCACGCAGTTTTGTAGTGGACTGACGAGAGGTTATCGAAGATTGAGAAGAAGGAGCGGAGCTTGACATGGTAATGGGATGTTGTGCTGGTTATCAGCAGTATTGCGGTAACGAGACGTCCCCAGGTAGATAATATCCACTTTGGATCCATCTGCAGTGCTGCATGTCGTTATCCTGAGGTACCTCCTTCGCCTTCGGTCCTTTTCCAGTCTTGCATGTCCCAAGTATCCAGGGATCGGATCGGATGCTAAAGCCCTGCAAAACAATGTCCGGGCTGGATAACACGCAATCTGCCCATTGCCTTCCTAGTTAACGGCCTTGTTAGTTATCAGCCAGTCCAAAGAGCACGAGGCCCTGGGGCCTGGAGCGGCGCTATTATACATGCGCTTTCCTGCACCTAGGTGCACTTATGTTTCCTTTTTGTCCTACCGTTCTTCTTTGGGTGGTTTGAGCAGCTATGCGCAGCTATGATGCAAAACCTGCCGAGCAGCCGAGGGGCCATCCATGCGGCGGAAGCACCGCTACAAACCCATGCAACGACAAGATACCAGGGCTTCCACCGATGCAGGGCCGACTCGACGGCCGGTGCCTGCCCCAACGAGAAATACAAATACACCTGCCGCGGTAATGTAGGAGCTCAGAGCTAGAGCCATCGGAGGTTTGGACTTTGCAGCCTGAGGCAATAGTCTGTGGGTAACGGTGCCCGCTCCGACGATCACCCAAAACATGGCCTTTCTCGGGCCAGTTACCGATTTTTTGCCTCGGTCAAGCGGAATGCTTTCTCATACCATAATTTTGGGAGTCAAGACCTAACTTTCGCCACTTCTTTGTGATTTCATGGTTATTGTGTTACCGGGTGCCGCGTGCCAAACATGTTTTGGTTAGTTAAAATTCTGAGTCTAGTAGGGGTGTTGAGCTGGCCACTCAATCATCCACTGCACCCTGTACATTTGCTGACCAACGCTACAGACGGTATGAGCCTGAGGAGAAAGGAAGGTTTCACCACAAATAAGTAACGCGCTCAATAGCAATGTTAAATAATTCGTTTGCATTTATGTCTAATTTATCCTCTTACTTTATATTGTAAGAACAATCTTGTAAGTAATGTATAAAACGTAGAAGAAGGGCAACGACTAATTCTTTCCAAGCAAACATGTCTAGGTAAACTACCATACTTATAGAATGCAATTTTCATAATCTATATTCTTGGAATTCCGTGAACTAGTCTTCTCGGCGAGGAACCGCGGAAAATGTCCTCGGGTTTTTCGGCGTCAGCCTCGCGCGACTTCACATCACCAAGTGATCGTCATAAACATAGTAGTCTTAATATGCCTTGTCCTGCAAATATGTAGCTATAGCTTGCTGTCAGCTGAGTGCGCTTTATATTGTCCGTATTTCGAAATTTATCGCAGTACTACCGGGTCTCCAATATGGGTATCCATCATCTTTTAACTGGTTCGTATACGAATACAAGTTTGTATCTCCTGGCGTTCGACACCGTCGCTAAAACTCTCACGCTCAATTCCACAATCCCTGCGTTTGGTCTGCATCAGTTCGTTACGTCGAACGCCGCTCGGGACGTTATATACGCCACAGCTATGAGCGAGCCCCCTCAAATCTTCTCGTGGTCAAGGGCGAAGGACAATAAAATTTCTCATATCAACACAGCCAACGTTAGTACGTACTTAGCATCCAAGTCGAACTGCAATATACTTCTACTAACACGCACAGCAACTTCCTCCTGCTACTTTTCCGACAACGGAAAGTATGCCTTCACTGCCGGTGGATCAGGTGCCAGAATCAATGCCATAGAAAAAGATGGCGGTATCGGAGATATAACCGACGAGATGTTCTATGTCCCTGAGCAGGAGATAAAGAGGGTCGATAAAACCCGTAGCGCTGTGGTGAGCTCCTCGAATTATTCTCACCGTCAAAGTCAAGTTACCATTGAATATCTATTGACGTGTAAATTGCTTAGCTTTACGGTGCTCACGGATTTGACGTCAATGTTAATAATAAGGGCTTTATCCCTCATCTGTACATGATACACACCTGTATTGTATACACTCAGCTTGCTAATATATTAATAGTGCCTGGGATGCGATTTTTATGTATGATATTGCGAAAAACGGAACAGCGAAACTCCTGTCCGTCAATCTAAGCCCTGAAGTTGGTGACGGTCCGCGAAATGTCTACCCAAGTGCAGATGGAAAATGGCTTTACGTGGTACGTATACTAGGATCTTAGACTTTAGTAATAATTCATGATTAACAATGTATAGATTAATGAGCACTGTACGTGATGAATAACTTGATCTTATCGAGGTATGACATAAGCTAATCCTGAAAGCCCAATATCTTGACGTCTATGAGATTGGAACAACCAGTCTCACGCACAAACAGCGTGCAAGCGTTATACCGAATGGTTAGTCTTAGTTCTTTTATATTTTAACTTTCCGAATGGACTCTAGATACTGAAAGTATATGCTTTAGAATTTCGAGGAAAATATACCTACCGTAGTAACGCGGTTCGGCTGTCAAGCAACGGCAAAACCTTGTTTGCTAGCACTCGCGCATGGAATACTACCAAGGCCAATGGTTGGGTAGCGGCCTTCGAGCTGAGTGACCACGGGGATCTCATTTCGACCAAGGCGGTAGCGCTGTACGAAGCACCATTGTCGTTGGGTTCTGCTGCGGGTCTTCGAGTTGCATTTTGGAAAGACGAAACTACTATTGACCCCCAGGGCATCGCGGATTACATGTACCTATCTGATACCCAGGAAGGTTATATGTATATTCTCGGATGGACGCCAGCCAACCAAACTTTGTCACAGGTTGCTGCGTTTCATTACCCTGATAATGCATCGCCTTACGAAGCTGTTTGGCTGGATTAGCGGAGTAGTGAAGAGATCCATGGAGCGAAAATCCCACCTTAGGATCATTTGGATAGACTAGTCTAAGGAAAAAACAGAAATTCAGCGAGCGATTATTCATAGAATCCGACAGCGAAAATCTCAACATTACGGTATTCCACTTAGACCAACATTCCTTGAAGTCAATTTTCATCCAGGCAAAGCTTCTACGTTACTTTGCATATCAATTGATACGATTTATAGCGTGTATAATGGTTTACCAATTATCTCCATATACCACTCTTCTACCTAAGTATTTAGTTATTTATAAGACTTTATCGTCACACTTGTATAATCGCATACCTTTAACTTAAACTGTAGTTGTATATTTTCAATATTGGCAGTATCAATGAAGTAGACTACACCATCTCTTGACAGCAATGTAGCCTTATCTAAAAAAGAATTACGTTCGCAAACTCCTAAGCGGAACAAATGGCTTAGTCGTACTAAGAGACTAAGAGACTAAGAATTGAAGTGTTTCTTGTCTCCATGAAATGTGGTAGGTTCCGTGGTAACGCTCCGCGGAATTTTGCCGCGGTATATCCCCAATAGTAATAACCCCAGGACTGCCGTTTACTGGAAATGGCCAGGGCCCAATCAGATCATGGGATCAGGGAAACATGGGGATATAAGCTCATTCTGCGTAGGGCCCCGGAGTATAATTAGTTACTCGGCTGGAGCACGTATAACAATCGAATTAAGAGATCATAAACGTTAAACCAATGATGAGTATTCGAATGTGGAGGTTTCCAACCGCGATGCAATAACGGTTTAGTCGTTCAGCTAATCTTTTCCCTCGGAAGGTCTAGGTACATGAGGATATAAATGGACTTGTTCATATCTTTACCAAAGTCCACGTTCCATCTGGTAAAGTAACCTCGACCTGCGATACGCTTCTACTACTACTGTTACCAAAATGGCTACCAGAGCAATCGCTGCCTGGGCTTTAGCTCTCCAGTATGGACATTTGCCCAATCCCGTACTAGACATAGCTGTCAAGGGCATTCAGAATTGGGCTGGCTGCGCCATTGGCGGTTATTCTCAACCTGCTCCCGCCATTGCTTTCGAATCCGTGAAGCCCTTTATGGGAAGTCATGGTAACTCAACTATCTTGGCCACCGACACCCTAGTTGATGCTCAGACGGCTGCACTCATCAATGGCATAGCATCTCACGCGGATGACTACGACGACACACACCGAGATAACTCAATCCATCCTTCGGGTCCAGTACTATCGGCATTACTTGCGGTTGCGGAGTGGAAAGCTCCGGTGACAGGAAAGGATTTTATTACCGCGTATGTTGCTGGTGTCGAAGCTGAATGCAAAATTGGCCTATCCGTTCTCCCAGAGCATTACAGCGTTGGATGGCGTAAGTATTTCTCCTCTGCCTTTGTTACCAAATCCCTAGAAACTAAAACTAGAATAGATATTACAAGTACAGTGGGCACAGTGGGTGCCGCAGTGGCGGTGGGGAAGATCCTCGGTCTAGATGAACCACAACTTCAACAAGCAATTTCCATTGCCTCAGTTCAGGTCACTGGTATGCACGAATCTTTTGGAACAGATACAAAGCCTTTTCACGTCGGTCGCGCGGCGCAAAATGGCCTGATAGCAGCGGTGCTAGCACAGCGAGGATACAGCGGGTCGCTCAAAGGACTCGAAGCGCCGCGAGGATGGTCGCACGTAGTGAGCACGCGAGAAAATCTGACGGCTGAGGTGAACACCCTTGGAAAACGATGGGAGATTTCCTTGAACACATTCAAGCCATATCCGTGCGATCGTATCATTCATGCCGCGATGGATGGCTGGATCCAAGTGCGAAAGCAAGCTCTCGAGCAAGGCCTCAGCATAAATGATATTGTCAACGTCACCGCTCGGGCGCATCCACGAGCGTTGTTCTTGACCGACAACAAAAAACCGACGACAGGACTCGAGGGAAAGTTCAGTGTGTACCATGCTGCAGCGGTGTCCTTACTCTATGGAGAAGCTACCCCGACGCAGTTTACGGATGACGTAGTGCGTAACGTAACAGTTATTGAGCTGAGCCAAAAGGTAGTTGTAACAAGCGATGAAACTGTCGCAGCTCACGAGGCTTTCGTTGCAGTTGAGTTTAAGGGTGGAAAGAAGATTGAGCTGCATGTAGAACATACCTTAGGCAGCTTTCAAAATCCGCTCGATGAAATTTTTTTGAAGACAAAGTTTACCGAGCAAGTTGCGAGGATAATTGGAAAGGATAGGGCCGAGAAGGCATATACGGCTTTTTCAGAGATTGGGAACACCAGTGATATCGGTATCCTAACACAGAGATATCGAGGTAGCTAGGATGAGTACCGATTATTAGCCACTTTCGCTTTTCGCCAACCGGTATAATCAATTAATCATCCTCCCTCCGATAAAAGCGATCCCCTAATGCCTGAGATACTCCAACGCCTTAATCTCGAATTTTTCTTGACGCCAACTTCCATGAGATGAAGTGCGCACTCATTGGCGACCCTGTCCTTCACTGGCCTACTAGGCAGATCACCAAACATACGTGCGCGGTCAGCCCTACCTAGTCGCCTAGCTTCAACAGACCATGTCGGCGGGTTGTCGAGAGACCTCGGAAACTATCTGTGCTCGTTACGCCTATGATTGTAAACGGCTTGGGTAAAACCCCACGGCTTCTATCACAGAACTACAAGTTAATGGGCAAAAACGTGTAACACCTCCATCACAACATGATACTGCTTGGGGCCATTTTTTCGTAGGCCACGACCTTCCAGGCATGTGCTCCTGCGTATTGACAGAGCAAAACTACTATACTAGAACGCATCTCAAGCCCTAAAAATGAAATACAATAGAGTAGTCAAATTGCTGATACCGCTTATCTGCAGAATATAAGCTGGCTTTCAGCATAATCAATATTAGATGATGCTAGGACTTAAACGAGACGTCGATGCTCTTCTTAAATGATTGGTAACCCCAAAGTCGTTGAAAGCTTTATGAAGATCTTTATTATCAAATGGTGATTATAGCTAGCCATTTTACAGCTTGAATATTGTGGCATCGTAGGATGCACGTAGAAGTAGGGGGCAGGTAGCGACCCGCAGTCGGTGAGATGAGTTGAATATTTGCGTAGAGTAGCTACATGACGAGTTG
>JALNQK010000158.1:0-58816 GCA_028458525.1 Ophiosphaerella herpotricha
CGCAGCTGATTTAAGCTTGTCCCGCGATCCGCCGCACCCCTACTAGCTTTCGGCCACTTTGGCGAATTTTTACGGTAGTACAGTATTAGCAACAAGAAGTTAACAACAGCTCTCTCTTCCTTTGGTGTAAGGTACTGCTAGCGTTGGGCCTTTTCCTCTTTTGAGGGACGTCCGTGTGTGCGATAATAGAACTTGATTGATGTGTGGAAACTAGCCAATAGAAATATTGCTGTGAGAATGTTGAGATGGTGTGATGTGGCGAATGGCTGAGTCCGCTTCATCTTTCCCCTCAGCTGAAAGCCTAGAACGGCATGCCATCCACCCTAGTCCCCCAGCCGTTATTTTATGTCATTTGATGTAAGCAGACCGCGCCCTAGGTGCTTCCTCAGTTCCTCATATTTGTAGGCGAAAGTGCCCCGAAAATGAGTGTAATATCCCGGGGATCGTCAAATCAGGCAGCATTCATTCTCTCCACACATGAAGTCAATCAGTTGGTTGATACTATAATTTAAATCTCCAGTCTGTAATGCACGTCACTTACATTGAAACATCCGGAACTACAGGCGTGTCTCGGCGATATCATTTTTCAAATGCATTGGTGTGATCCGCTCTTGACACATGTCGACATGCTACCCCTGGGATTCAACACCCCATGTCCAAGCATCATCTGAGACTTTCAAAGGAACATGAAAAAAACGGTGCCCATGCTCGCTTGCTGTCGGCAACTGTCCTGCGCGAATGTTGAACTGCAGCGCTTGATGCAGAAGCCTTGGTTCACCTAATGTTGCATCGCGCTGCATTCTCCACTGAACGAACTCATCCATGCCAACTCCATCATGCACATGCTTGTTCTTTGCCCGCTGCTCAGCGACAGTGGCAAATGCTCGAGGTTCTACACGGCCGTTGCCCTGGTTGGGTGGATAATCGTGACCGGAGTAGAGATGGAGGTCTGGGGGGAGCGAGAGTAATTTGGTCATTGATTTGAAAAGAGCAGTCGCGTCGCCGCCGGGGAAATCACATCGAGCAGAGCCAACGTCAGGAAGGAAAATGGAATCGCCGGTGAATACGTTGGACCCAATAACATAACCTACATGGTCGGGAGTGTGGCCAGGGAGGTGTAGGACTTCAATCTCGAGGCTGCCAAGAGGCAGACGCTCCCCGTCTTCGAGTAATTTGTCGAAAACGCCAACATATTCGGCCTCTTCGATACGGTATTTCTTTGCAAAAGTGTGCTGAACTTGTTCGATGCGCTTGCCGATGCATATCTGGGGTTTTGGTTTTCCGGTAGAGAGAAGCATTTGCTGGATATATTTGGCAGCTGTGAGGTGGTCGGCATGAGCGTGCGTCTCGAGAATGAAGATGATTTGGTAGTTTTGGCGCTTGATGATGTCGAGTAAATTATCTGCTGAGGTTGTGGTGATAGTGCTTGTGGCAATATCGTAGTCGAGGACACTGTCGATGACTACAGCGTCCTTGCTTCTAGGATCAGCAACGACATACTGCCACGTACTTGTGTTAGGTTCGAATACAGTGTGGATCTCAGGTTGGGCCGAGGCAGCCATGAAGGTATGATTTAATGCGAATATATGTAGAATAATATCAATGCTACGTGCGGCGAATGTGTAAGTATTATGAATATCTTAATGCAAATTCATTCAATCCGCGATCGCGCGACCATTTTATACCCCTCGGGTCATCGCCACAAGTTTTGTTAAGATTTGCATAAGCCAGAGGGCCAGATCGGTTGAATCAGGTGACCGTCGGCGAGATTCATTCGGCGAGGTCTATTCGGCGACCACAACTCTCGCCAGGGCGTTCACTCCGACAAGCCCCTCTTTCATCAATGCCCGTTACCTCCGAAGCGAGATATACGCGGTGAATGATGTTGCGTGATAAATATTTGATGACCAAGATCGATGTGTTTTCTCCGTTCAAATGTTTCATTCACGCTCGCCCGCTTCGACAGTTCGAACATTAGATGCACCATTTTAGTTTTGTCGACAATTTTCTTCTTGACAATAATAAATCTTGCCAAAAGAACGTGAAAAAGTCTCTTCAGGATCTTTTTACTCCCGCTAGCAAAACAGCACTCCATAGACATCACCTTTCACCAGTGGCAACTATGGATCTCGTCACACATGCTGTAGCCGGCACGATGTTTGGGGCTACGCTCACAGCATCTGGGGTGTGGGATCCGTCTATTATCATAGGGCAAATGCGATTCCACGACTTCCACATGCTGAAGGTGTTTATGACAGCGAGTAGCGCAAGCGCGTAAGTTTCCGTACATTCGTAAGAAGCGTCGGATTCATCCTGACCATAGGTATGATTTAGGCTCTTCATGCACCTCCTCTCGCGCTCTGGCTACGTACCGAATAAGCCTCGTCCCGCATCAATGCTCCTCACAAAGATTCCATACGATGGGAACATCATTGGAGGAGCGATGGTCGGCGTCGGCATGACACTCACAGGGGCTTGCCCTGGGACCGTACTCGTTCAGGTCGCTACAAAAACATATCCGGGGATATATACTTTCGTTGGGGGCATTGCTGGAGGAGTCCTCTATGTCCTGCTCCAGCGGTTTTTGAGGCCACGTGGAGGTAACGCGAAGTCAGAGGATAGCAGCCTCTTGCTCTACGAGAAGTACCATCTCAACCCGGATCTGTCTATACTCGCCTATGAAGCAATGTGTATCATGGTAGTTGGCATCGCGGTGGTGCTGACTCCCGTTCCTAGGATGATCCCTTTCCTTCCTCCGATCATTGGCGGGTTGTCTATTGGGGTAGCCCAACTGGCCTCCTTGGTTCTCCGTGGAGTACCGGTAGGTGTATCAACGGCTTATGAGGATCTCGGAGCCAAAGTTTGTGCATTGTTCCAGAAGCATAAAAAAGGCAGAGGTGAATGTAGCAAGGGGCCAACTCAAGCAATGACATTTGCGGCGGGCGTGATACTTGGAGCCGCTGCGATTATCCGATTAGTACCGAAATACGCAGTACCGGAAGTGGGACTGGGAGTCTCTCCTGCCCGAGCTGTTATCGGAGGTTTGATCATGGTATTTGGGGCAAGACTCGCTGGTGGATGCACTTCAGGCCATGGGATCAGTGGGATGAGTATGCTTGCGACATCGAGTATTGTGACAGTGGCGAGCATGTTCGCCGGTGGAATGGGTCTCGCCCAAGTCCTGGCGTAACGGAAGTGGACATATGAGAGATTGGAGTTTGTCGAGCTAACGTGAAGAAGTGATCTCGTAGGGAATATTAGTAGTTGCATTGTTGAGAATGGCTTTTCTGCTATGTAAAGTTACCTTGCTCCCGACCTTAGGAATGTTGCTGTGGAGATCTTTAGCAAGCAACGTGTACACTTATATAAGCTCTTTATTAACTCCTTAGCCTGAGCACTGTTTTAGGCACAATTTGTGACAGGTAGAGCCCTGTGTTCTATCCTCGGTAGAACCATCGGATTTACGCAACGTCAGTACTACTGCTCTAAAGCTTCCTTGATTCCTTGGCGCACTACGCATGCGTTTTACGCGTAGCTATATAGGCGAGGAGAAATTGACTTTGCTACCTCCTACTAATCACGTCCATGTACGTGGGTGTAAAGACCTACTATTGACGTGTTCCACCACTCCTCGGTCCACAACAGACCAGCCCGCGCCACCAAAATCAGGGCGATCCAACGCGTAAAGTCAACCATGGGCTCCGCGCGACGCTGTAAACCACCTTAAAGAGGCAGTAGAACTCTTCTTGCAGCTCAGACCCTCAAGAATAAAACTACTAGAGTCAATATAGAGCTGCCTCCATAAACCGGTATCACGTGTCCAAAACCTCACTCCGACGGCGCATCCAAAACGTCCTAACGATACACGAGTTCAACGCGCGCAAATGCAAACTCTCTCCGACTGAGGAGGAGCCTCTAGTCCGTTAAAATTTAGGCCTTGAGCAACAAGGTTTTCCGTTATATATCATCAACGTACGATAGATGGCAGACGTTCTGCTTGCCGCCCGCAGCTGCGATCTACCTCCTACACTAGTGGGCAAGAACCGGCCGTCACGCTAGATTAAGAGCCAGCCTGAACCCTAGATCATGTAGAATAGAAAGTTCTACTTACAATGCGCTAAATGTGAAGACCTTGTTGAGATTAGCGCGTGGTTCAAGCTAGCAGACAGACTCAGGAACAATCAATCCGAATTCATCAATTGATTGGAAATTACCGCACTAGGGTGTGCTCTATAATAAAAGGTGAAGGGGTTGCCAATGAGCAGCAATGTTGTATTGATTGACGTTGTTTGGGGTGTGGGCACTCCAGCCACAGATTTGCATGCCTGTGTGCGTGACGATCACGAACACCAAAACACCAAGAATCTCACGCGTCATTTGCTTAGCTAATATGGGAGCAATGAGGATGTGGTTGCAGGAATTGAATCGCTAGGACTAGGATAATGTTTCTGATATACAGAAATTGCTGCCAAGTACGATGTTATACTGTCCCGGGGATACAAGCACTCAACTAGTTTAGAAAAAGCGATCGTGCCCAAATACTATTTGCAATATTCATTCGTTTTACCCTCTTCACCTCGCTCCGCCTCAATGCTGACAATTCCCTATCTAAAAAGTGAAAAATGGTACACGTTCAAATATCCAGAATGCCCAGAACATTCCTTTGTGTTCCTCCCGGGGTAGGCCCATTGTGTTTCCAGTCAAAATTGCCACGGCATAGTCACCGCAGAGAAAATAACCACAACTACACAGCAAACCACTAACCGCTAGAACATGTAAAGTTTTACCTTCCTCCCTATAACCCCCGTTAACCCACATGATAAGGGTTATAAATGCAATTGCTCCAGATCCGCACGCGAGAATCACCAAGAATATGGCTATGCCATCCCATCTGCCCTTGAGTCTCTGGCTTTCTATTTCAAAAAGAAAAGTAAAAGTCAGCATCAATTTCACTCAGTTTCCAAACCAGGGGTAAAGGGAAAACCAGACATACTGGACATCTGCGCCATCGAATAAACAGACGCATACGATACGCCATACAGAATAGCACCCCACACAATTGTACTCCTAATCAGCCCTTGCTGTTTCCTTTTCAAGAATCGGTGCACGTTCAACCCATCGACGATAATGTTGAGCACTACCTGCATTATCGCCAACACGACCAGCGGCTGTGTCTCGCGAACTCGCGAAAGCGTAACAGCGACGATGGTAATGGACACAATTGACGAAACGAGCACACTACACATGTTGACATCTTGTCTTTTGAGCCTCTGCCATGGCTGCCAGGGACAACGGCCGTAGTAGTGACAAAAGAGGACCCAGTAGGTGAGTATGTGAGAAATCGCACCCATGACGCCGTATGGCAAGCTGTATTGGTTGAACTTTTCTTCCATTTCTTTGTCGTCCGCATCGGCCTGCTGTTGAGCAGCGTAGGCCCCGTTGACGGCTATGAGCGCGATAAGGGCGGGTGTGAAATACCCTCCAAAAGGGTGTCTGGATGGCGCCTTGAGAGTCATGTTGTTGTTTTCCGGGGAACGGTAGGCCGATGTTGTTTGTTGTTCTGATAATTTCGTAAATAGTATAGAACGAGACATAAACTACCCTCCTACTGCTATCCAAGTGGCCTCCTTTATACCTTGATTCTCCTGATCTCACGAGAAAAGCAATCCCCCCTATAATTCTACTTTGGTACGCTGTGGTAACAGAACCGCCTGCGGCTCAAAGCTATCACTCCCGGTTTGACCAGTATTCGCTTAACTTTCGACTTGATACGCCAGGTCGATGCGAACTTTCGAGCCCCAATAAATTGATCGAATGAGCATACGTTGTGGCGCATCGAGCTGAACGCATCGCCAAGAGCGCCACAACCCCTGAGCTCAAGAGATACTCTCGGGAGGGCTCGCGGCATCAATCACACAACAGCAGCACTTGGGATTCCCAGAATAGACAAGACTCCCCCAGCCGTGCGCTTTATTCTAGGCCCTACGGAGGTGCCTTTCAAAGTTCTTGCTGACGCTAAAAGCGCCAGCAACGCTAGCGACGCTACCAAAACGCTACATTACATTCAATCTGTCTGACTCTCATCTTCTTCGTCAACCCAGGCTCCCTCGTCGGCTTGGCCTTCTTGGAGCCGGCATTCTTGAGTGCTCTCCGTATTGTGATAGCAGAGATACTGATTTTTTCTTGACTAAGATCCCCAGCAAGGTCAGCACAAGATCTCTCGCACGTATCAATCAAGCCGTACTTTCTGAGTCAGGGTATCTTTGACTTCTTGCTTCCGTGGTCGTCCAGATCGTGGAGCGTCTTCAAGATGCTCAGGTCGAATCCTCAGAGGACGATTTGGTTCAAAACCTCGCTTGATAGCTCGAGCGTAGATTGAGTCAATGGTTCGAGCTGAGAGACCGGTCTCTTCAGCTATTTGAGACGTAGACTTGCCGACGTAAGGAGACTTCAATGTGACAACTACGGCTCGAGTAGTAAGGTCAGTATTTGGAGCCATTTGCAACACCAAGAGTTGAGTATACTCAGCTATCTCCAACTCAAAAGGCAGAGTCGAAGAAACTTCATCTTTGCCAAGATAGGTGGCGTTGCTTAGCGGCGACGCTAGAGCTGGCGGTGCTCCTAGCGCCAGCAAGAACTTTCGAAAGGCACCTCCGTATGCCACGATGATCCGGGGACGCGCCCCTGCGGCTTCCGCTAATTAGGAAGCGGGTAGATTTCCAAGCCCAATACCTGTAAAGACCAAAACGAATCCAAAAAAGCACTGAGAATTGGGCTCTTGCCCTTTTGGTTATCATGAAGTTAGTCGCAATGCTTGGATGTTCAACAGCACTAAAAACACGTCAAGCGAAGGCCTGGTAACGCCGCAGTAAAGTTGAGGAGTTTCATGGACCCCTGAAACGATATACATACATAAGAACTCTTTCGCCCTGTAGAAGAACGCGGCTTCGCCTACAAGGCGTAAGCCCAGGGGGGCTGTGCTGCTACATCTACCGTAATGAAGCGAATGCCAAACATTATAGTGGCTGAAACAGCAACAAATTAAAGGGGGCCTACTCAAATATTCCGATCCACAATGCATCTACCCTAAATGTACTTCGCGCGCCCTACCAACTTCGCGAGCGTACAACTTGACAGCACGGTAGAGTAGAGAGTATATATTTTTTGCGTAGAGCAGCACGTTATAGTACGCTCCGCGAGCTATGTTGATAACCACAGCTTACCATCCGCGTCCTAGCATCGCTGGATGAAAATTCGCCATTGGCCATCCCCAGGTATGAGCATCCATTCCCATAGAATCTTGCTGTGAAAACATGGGAAATCCTCCATCTTCCATGTTCAGTATATCATCAGGGCCATACGATTGACCAATGTTCATTCCCGTGGACATGGAAGAATCAATGGTGTCGACGCTAACGCCCGCTTCTGCCCGAAAAGGTCCCTCGTCGGGGGTGTCTTGGTCCATGTGAGGCATCTTCGATCGGACTTGTGTGACTATCAAGGGTGGTGGATCCATCGGGCTGCAACCAAGCTGGGCCGCTGCTTTTTGGTGCGCAGTCCACGCCTGGAAAACCACCCCGGCAAAGATCTTATAGAACGGGCTCCCATTCCTTTCCAAGGGGAAATCTCTGCTCTCAATATCTGTAAACCGAGCTGAAGAATTCTCGCCCAGTATGGCCCAGGATTTCTGGGCATGCTCGCTGAACGGTTGGCGTTTGAGATCCTCGATGATGTGCACATATGCCGGGAACGGAAAGTTGAAATAAATCAGCCAGCGAAAACCACAGACAGGCTTCGAAGAAAAAAGCCGTGTGTCGCATTCGAGCATGGTAAGAGCAGCCGAGATAGTCGCCTCACGTTGCATATCTGTTCGCTTTGCGGTTGACTCGGAAAGAAGCTTGATAAAGCGGTTTTTGGCTGATTGCCCCCGTGCCCACCAGATTGTCAGGAAATGAAGCGGATTCTGCGGGTCGCAGTGTCGGATGTATTTCTCGATAACCTTTTCATGCGCGCCCAACTCATCCTTCGCATCAGGCTTTGTCCCGGACGTTAGATGAGCTATAGATTTTAAAGCCGGATTGATAAAATCTAAATAGAAGGAGCTGTGCCGGGCGAAATTACCAAATTCGCTACGCACGATGGCGAAAAGTGCTTCAGAGGTCATGCCATTAACTTCTGGAGGGGTCTTCATCTCCAATCGAAAGTCGAAGTCGTTTATATTCGATGGCATTTTGCAATCCCAAGTAGGCAGCAACATGCTCAATTTAAAATCTGTGATCTCTGCCAATCGGCCGTCGAACAATATGATTGACCACCAAAGTCTGCGACGTAGTTCTGCTTCTAAAGGAGCTTGCCTGCTATTGGTGGTTTCGTCATGAATACCCAGTCGTTGGGCGATCCGAATAACAACCCCAAACATAGACGAAAGGGATCGCGGGTCTGTTGCTGGCCTGACCGTCATCTGGTTTGGTCAGTGGAGGCTCGGATAGGGGAGCTCAACTATCTTACGAGATATAAGTGTAATGCGACCAAGACTTCGCGATTTCCAGTTCGCATAAAACCACAGTTTAGCAGCGCTTCCCTAGCGCCCATTTGATAGCTAATTAGCAGGTCATCACGGGACGAGTCGAACTGTTCCTGGCACTGTGCCTTGTCCAACGTAAAGAGGGCCACGCAGTAGATACTAAACATCAGTGCTTCTAATGAGGGGTCCAATTTCGTGACATCACCAGCTGCTTCAATTATGCGTGCTTGAAGTGTTGGTGTATGAGTTAACTTTAGAAGTGGGTCAACATTATTGAGATAAATTTGCCATAGTTTGAAGATGTGGATTTGTGTTGGATGCATTGTCGATGGGTCGAGGTCCGCTTTGCGTGGACAGAAAAGAAGATAGTCATTGCTGTTGCAATAGAGTGTATACCATGCCTTCTTCACTGCTTTTTCACGAAGTAGGAAGTTAGATGAGTCACTATCGTCGCCATCCTCGATGGGCGGTTCGTCAAGTTGGTTGTCATGGGCTGGGTTTGGTTCCTACCTTGTGATTAGTGAATTTTGAGCTCTCCCAAAAGTTTAACAAACCTTGAGGTTCATTGCATTCCAAAAGCTTCTGTAATAATATCAGACTTTCATCTATTCTCAAAAGACGCGACTATACTTACTTGGCTGTAGAGGGTCCATTGTTTGCTGAGTTACTGGGCGAAGTTTGCACAAATTCTTCCTGCATATCTCTGTGCAAATTTTCTGGATTTTTGGCGCCCTTGAGGTTGCAATGAAGGGGTTCAAAGGGAATGTTGTTTTGGCGTAGTAGGTCTTCATAGTGTTGCAGGCGATCCAGCAGCTCTCGTTCTGGGAATCTACGGCGTCGCTGGCGAGGATGCTGCGCGGCCGATATGCACTGGACCCCAGCTTTAGTGCAATTGGCACATGGAAATTTGCGGTCGCATTTGACTTTTCGTTGTTGACACAACAAGCAAGCAAGTACTCTTTGCGGTTTGATGCTGGCTTGCTGGTAAGCAGGCGAGTGGGCATCTTCCGGGCTCTGTCCGGGCGTCAATAATAGCGTCAAGGCGTCTGTTGACATGATATCAGAATGTAGAATGCGATGTATGGGGTCGAAAGATCAAAGGTGGATGGCCCGATGTATAGCTTGGTGCAGCCCTCGGACATATGTAACACCCGAAAGTGCTAGCGCTGTCAGATTCAGCCCCTCGTAGATTCCGAAACCAGAAGCATATCTCGCCCCATGAGGAATAGACTCATGTGATACTCATCAGGCATCCATCACGGATCGCTAATGATCTAGTGATCTATGCTCTCCCTCGAATGCGTCAGGGTTCCATCCACGCAAAGGTCTCCTTACCCAGAAAGGCCCAGCTGGGTTGACAAGTCTTCGTTACGTCATAGCGAGCTCCAATGAAACAACATGTATCGCGTTGCTATTTAGATAGCCCGTCAACTTCGTTTCTGCTCTGCTTGTTGGTGCGTTCAATGCGGAGCCTCGAAACATAAGGCACTCGATGCCGCAACCCTTACAACCCGCAGTTCGGCCAGCCCACCCCCACTCATTCTCCCAATTAAGTATCTTCAGGAGCAACGAACATGAACAATAATAGCCATCGCCTGGTATCCAATTCGCTCTTACGGATGAGAGTGGTGTATGTGCCGGGTTCCCAAAATGCGACCCTATGATTGGCTCGCACATTACTATCATCCGAGGATTGCAACTCAACCCTGAGTCCCGTCAAGGTGCCACGCGAACTTGACATGGCTTTCTACCGTCTGTTTTTTATTCATAATGCAATGGCAAATGTGAAATCAAATACACCAAGCTATTTGAAACCACATAGAAAGGTTTGCAATGTCAGGTATTGCTTGCCATTGCAAGCCAGCACATCTGCAGGGTGCCAACGTTAGGAAAAGCATTTGAGCCCGGCGTCTAGAGAAGCCTATAGCTCGAGAATACTGTTTGCGCTACCTTAAGAGGTGCCTAAATTGTTATTGGACACATGCCAGCTTATTTCGGGTTGTGGCGGCCCCCGCGAACCACCCGTGGTATGTCTTGATTCTCGGGCCCGAAATCGCTCTAGTAGAGGCCGAAAAACGTACTGTTGAAAATATAAGAGTTCGACATTGCAACGAGGAATGCTCATCTTAAGCTTAGTATCAACACGAGCAATCTCCTACATTACATCGCATACACATTCTGCAAAAAAAATTGCCCGCCATCATGGACTCAAATCAGGCACCTTCCACACCTAAATCATCCGACTCGCCTCCATCGAAATCTGATGCTACAATACAAACAGTACTAGATCCCACCTTAGTCGCATACAATATCCGATCACTAGCTTTCTGGCTTGTAATCATTTCTATCTACCTCGCCTTTTTCTTGATCGCCTTGGATCGAATGATCATCGCAACCGCCATTCCCGCCATCACCAATAACTTCAATTCTATCAACGATATTGGCTGGTACGGTAGTGCATACATGCTCACTTGCGCCATCTTCAACCCGCTATTTGGGTCAATTTATCGCTTTTATACCATAAAATGGGTTTACATGGCAAGTGTTGTAGTATTCGAAGCTGGGTCCGCGCTCTGTGGCGCTGCGCCAACCTCCGTAGCCTTTATCATTGGGAGGGCTATTGCCGGAATCGGTGCTGCTGGTAAGTTTATGGACTTCGCGTTAAACAGAATTTAAAATAGTCTGACCATAAGTAGGTATAAGTTGTGGAGCCATCATGATCGTCGTGGAGCTTGTACCACTTCATAAACGACCTGTATTCACTTCCTTCTTTGGCATGGCATTCGGAGTCTCTTCTGTACTGGGTCCTGTGATGGGGGGAGTCTTCTCCGACAGCCGGTGAGTTAATTTTTCCCAGCCTCGGGCTTTCGCGACTCGTATGATAGCTAATGTTTATAAATCTTAGGCATCTTACATGGCGATGGTGCTTTTATATCAACCTCCCTATCGGTGCATTCGCATTGCTTGTTATATTCTTCTGTCTACAATTACCGCCTCCACCACCGGAGAGACAAGCAGCACCACGCCTCACTACTCTCAACAAAGTCAAACGGCTAGATCCTTTAGGTCTCCTCTTCTTCGTCCCTAGTGTTGTTAGTCTCGTGCTTGCGCTCCAGTGGGGTGGGACTACGTATGCTTGGTCTTCGCCAAAGGTCATTGGCCTGCTAGTCACATTCGCGGTCGGCCTGATCATTTTCTTAGCGGTTGAGTTCAGATTTTCGGACACTGCCATGGCGCCACCACGAGTCGTACTCAATAGAAGTGTGGGATGCAGTCTATTCTTTGTTTTCCTATCAAGTGGAGCGATGATGTCCACGATATATTACCTTGCCATCTGGTTCCAGGCTGCACAGGGACAGGGTGCCATGGAAGCAGGCATTCGCACAATTCCAATGGTTTTGGCACTTGTCTTCGCTGGTATTATCTCGGCCGTATTTACTCAAAGGATTGGATACTACGTCCCGGCTTTATTGTTAACGCCTATTCTAGCCGCCGCTGGCGCTGGAATGCTATCAACGTTGACTAAAAGCTCAGGTAGTGGGGAATGGATTGGCTACCAGGTCCTTTACGGCTTTGGAGTAGGCACAGGGGCACAGGCCGCAAATATGGCAGCTCAGACGGTTTTATCGCGGGAGGATATACCCCTAGGTACAGCAATGGGCTTTTTTATGCAGGTATGCTTCACGAAACCCCACTTTGGGCATCATCTAACACCACGCAGCAACTCGGTGGTGCAATCTTTGTCCCTGTCGCGCAGAACATCTTCTCGAGCGAGCTTATCAAGCAGCTTTCCGGGGTCGCTGGACTTGACGCTAACGTAGTCCTACATACGGGGGCTACGGACCTAAGAAAGGTCGTTCCAGCAAACGATTTAGATCTTGTGAAGGATGCATACAGCTCCGCTTCAACAAGAGTATTCCTCTTGGCTGCTGCGCTTAGTGCTTCAATGATACTTGGCGCAGTCTTTGTTGAATGGAAGAGTATTAAAGAGGGAAAGCCCGAAGTACAGCAGAAAAAGGTGGTAGATGAAGAGAAGGTTCAATCCAACAGCTAGGCATTAGAGACAGTGGCACGTTTTGGGGCTAGGCAGAGAAAGACGTTTGAATAACCCTTAGAGCTTTTTTGTACAATATATCTATTACTTCCAGCTACCTTCATACCCTAGACTAATACCCAATTAAAATTCACTTCAGTGGAAGAATGGATGCGTGTGTAGTGAGGTACCAATGGTAACAGTAACATGTTTGTAGCTCGTAATATCGGTCCATTTCTGTTCTTGCCGCCTGTACTCTAAATTCCATAGCTTCCTATGCTGAAGGAACACGGTGATGAATAGTGTTGAGGTGATGAGCATACGCAAAGTCCAGTGATACAAGCACGTACCCCGCCCAGACCAAGAAGTCACGGATTGGACCCCGACTCTATTCTATTGGCCCTAACCATCGCGGCTGTTGCATTGCCAAAGATGTCGAAACTTGCTTTGTCGATCATTGAACTTCTGTCACAAGTCCAAACGTCGGACTTCGGCTAAGAAGCAATACAAGAGGCGCGCTTCAGCCAAGATACGTGCCCAAGAAACTCGTCCAAGATACTCAAGCATTATGTCGCTTGGTTGGGCAGGCTGTCGTGTGCTCGCCTGCCGAATCAGGGTCTCTTAAAACGTTGCGCTTGGCCTCATGCGCGTCGCGTTGCGTTGGCAATCGGGCCTATTACCATTGTTCGCCAACGTGTTGTTCGAAACACCAAGAAAGGGCAAGACTCGGGCTAGTAGATTGGATACAAGAAGCTTGGCGCGAAGCACGCGACCTCCTTCTCTGAATGGAATCGTAAAACAAGCCTGCATTCACAGGCGCCTACCCGGTAGGGGTATTCTAACGTTGCATTGCAGGCACTGGCCGGTGAGATCACATGGGTTTAGCCGCTGATTGGGGCTCTTCGCGGGCTGCACTCTACCGCACACTTCTAAAACACCAAAGCTTCCCCGATGGGCTTGTCTATAGCAATTAGGAGGATCGAGGCTAAGCGCCAAGTACGACGAATTTGCCGGGTCTCGGTTTTAACAGCGATTAGTCTACAGCTCAAGCTTTGATGCTTAAAGTCAAATACCCCAGGCATAGGCGTCAAGCCTGGGTGGACTTCGGGTCGGGCTTAGGCCAGCCTTCCGATTTATTCTCCTAAAGAGGAGTCTGCATATGCAGTTTAATCTACACTACATCGTCGGCACATCTGGAGTATTTTAGCTAACCGGGCGATAGTGGGCCAGTCTAATACACGCCGAGCATTCAAGCATGGTCACGCGAGGATGTTCCTAGGCATCTCAAAGTTTTACTTGTCAATAGTTGCGCCCCAGCATCGAGTGGAGGCGAACGAGGATTCCCATGTTGCTTTGTCCAACCAGAAGGCGGCAAGCTGTTGACGCCTGGGCGGGGTGAAAACATTTTGGAAGTGCGTCGCACGAGACACGCAACAACAAAAAGCACTTTCAATCATGTGCGTATTTTTTTCTATTCTTCTAGCAACATCTTATCGTGAATTCGAGAATGCCCATATCGAGCATCGGGTTGCTGGAACACGTGACCAGCACTATACTCTGCTGTGCAAAACTTCTCGATAATGCATACCACAACAACGGGAGCGGGTGAAACGGCAGCGGGGCGGAACACTTGCAGCCGTTTGGCGTCGGTGGTACGTCTGCATGTCCTACTGGATGAAGTCAAGTTCTCTTGTCGAAATAAGGCCTTCAAAACCGATGATGCCTCAAAGCCAACGACGTAAAACGTGCCACACATGCGGCATCCAATTGGTTGCAATAGACGTGTGCCTTGATCGGCCTGTGGATGCCCCAAGGCAGCCAAGTGCAGCGGAACAGACTTGGCAGAGAATCTTCCCACTTGGCCCGCCCAGCTCTTGGCAGTAGCGTCGCCGCTGTGGAGCCTCAAGGGTCCACCGAGCCAACGATGCGTGTGCATCCCCGGCGTACAAGCCCAGCGGCTCAGAATCTTTTGCTTGGCTGAGAATAGCCCAGGTAGGACTGGAGACGATCTAGTGACGGCGACTACACGTACCCTGTGGCAAGAGCTCGTCTCTCCACCTATATAGCCATGTTTTCTCGTGCCCAACACCTCTCAGCAATCAACTTCTCTTCTTCAAAATGGCTCCTCCAGTAACCGCAAGATACGACTGGATCCTTGCGATAACCACTATCGCATTCGTATTTTCGGCATTCGGCAATGGAGTCAGTAAACATGCACATTTACTCCAAGCAGGACATGCACTAACGTACCTCAACCTTTAGGCGAATGATGTAGCAAATTCGTATGCCAGTATGTTCCTGATCTTGGGATTGTCAATGAATCAAGCTAATGAACTGAAGCTTCGGTGGCTGCCCAAACCTTGACAATGCCGCAAGTCGGTGCCTTGTCCATCGTTACGGAGTTCGTTGGAGCCGTGGCATTAGGTTCTCGTGTAACCGATACCGTTAAGAACGGCATCATCGGCATTGATCGATTTCGTCAAGCTACCAACCCTGGAACTTTGATGTTCGCTTTGGGCTGTGCCGAAGTCGGGTCAGCAACATGGTTGATGTTGGCGACTGTATGTTGTACCCGATGTACGAACCAGCAGACACTGATAAATACTAAAGCGTCTTGGAATGCCTGTATCAACCACTCAGACTGTAGTGGGCGCCCTCATCGGAGTGGGATTTGCGTCCGGAGCTCCAGTCACCTGGGGATGGCAGAAAGGATCCGTATCTCAAATTGCGGCCAGTTGGGTAGTCTCGCCTCTTATTGCATGCGCATTCAGTGCCATCATTTTCGGCACTGTAAAATATTCCGTTCTCGAGCGTGCAGATTCCTTCAAGTGGGGGTTGAGACTCATCCCGTGGTATTTTGCTGTTACAGCAGCTATCCTTGCTCTTTTCATTGTGGTGGAGACACCAACCGCCCCATCACTCGAGGAATTCGGAGCCGGCAATGCAGCTGGTATCATTCTTGGGGTCTTCGCTGGCGTTCTTTTGATATCCTATGTTTTCTTCCTACCGTACTTGAAGCGGAAGTTGGTGCATAAAGATGCTCGTCTCCGCATCTGGCACATTCCGTAAGTGCTCCTAGGCTTTCAACGTATCGCCGATAGAATACTGACAGCTGCAGACTTGGACCTCTTCTAAATAAGGAAAATCCTCCTCTTTACTGGCCAGGCAAGGGAGACGAATACGTCAAGAACTACTACGCAGACGCTCACGGAGAGGTTCGTGCAATGGGCCAAGAGTTGAGGCATCGAAAGGGTCCTGCCGACGAAGAGATAACTGTTGGCAAGGATGTAGATTCAATCAACAAAAAGCCTGTTTCGGATGGTAGCAGCCCCAGTACGCCTACAGATCTCGAGAAGGCCGATATGTCGGCTACTCCTCAATTATCCCGTCCTCGTAGGCCTGAGCCCTACGAACGTTTCATCGCGCCAGTCCAGGAGCTCTCCTGGGCGAACCCACAGAAGCATATGGGCTACCTAAAATATGTCCTCCTGCAAGGTGTGACTCGCGATGTCATCACACACGATAGTGAAAAGTTGCGCGACATTCACGCAAGGGCCAACCGTTACGATGTCCGCGTCGAACATATGTGGACGTACTGCCAAGTCGTCTCTGCAATAATGATGTCGATAGCGCACGGATCGAACGATGTTGCCAACGCAGTCGGTCCTTGGAGCGCAGTCTATCAAACCTTCCAGGAGGGTATTGTCGCTACAGAAAGTGGGACTCCAATTTGGATGCTTATTGTAGCCGGGCTGTTACTTGGTCTTGGATTCTGGTTTTACGGATACCATATCATGCGTGCTATGGGTAACAAGATCACGCAAATGTCCCCAACGAGAGGATTTGCCACAGAGCTCGGCGCTGCAGTCACCGTCCTTCTCGCGTCCCGTCTCGGATTGCCAGTCAGCACAACTCAATGCTTGACAGGAGCACTGATAGGAACGGCTCTCATGAATTACGATTTCAAGGCAGTCAATTGGAGGCAACTGGGCTTTATTTTCATGGGTTGGGTAGTAACATTGCCTGCGGCTGGTCTCATCGCAGGTCTTCTCTGTGTTATGGGATTGAACACTCCCCATTTCTAGAGGATTGCGCGAAGCCGATTCGCATGGATTATGTCGACGCGTTACAACCAATGACAATATGATTGGAACAAGCGTAGCTGGACGTTAGAAACGGGTCCGGTTGAACCGGAGCTTTTGTATCCTCATTTAGACATAGATTATTTCTTTTCTGAATTGGACATCTTCCAATCATACGGTGCCTCGTATTCTCTTGATAGCTCATACAGTCGACCCTTGGCACTATGTAGCAAAGGTGTGCTACCTAAGTTGAAAACTCTTGGCGTTGTTTTATCGTCATTCGAGAAAATCAAAATGAACAAGTTATTAGCTCTAGAACGAAGACGGCAAAACGTGCTCTCGAGTACTAAGACTTCATATAGTGCCTCAAGAAAGCTGAATGATTCGGTAGTTAACGCTGCTATTCTGAGCACCGTGAATGTCGGGTGAATAGATGATGATATATGACAGTCAAATAAATTTTGACTAAATCAGGTGTTGCGTGGTGAGAGGTAGGGTTGATGGCCAATCACTTGATGTTGTTGGCCTACTGGTGTTGGCCAATCGAGTGCTTTTCTACATTTATCCTCCGGCAATTAATTAAACCCCGCAAACTGATATTAAAAGGGTCCTGTAAGACACAAATGGCCCCAACACGAGCTATAACACCAAGCGAGATCCAAGAACATATAAACAATCCAAGCCGCTGTTCAAGAAGCTTGAACAGTATTATCACGCCGATGATCGATCATACCGCCCACAATTCGCCAACGCATGCTCACCCCCGCATTTCCTTCGCTGCACTGTCAGGCTTAGCGCTATATATCAGAGTCTTTCCAACTTGGCGAGTGGCGGTCTCCGTGCTCTACACGGTGAACCAAGATGAGTAGTAGAGAATGGAAATATACCAAGAGCCTATTCGTGCGGCGACACAACGGCTTGGCTGCGGTTTTCGGTTTGACTCTCCAGGTTCCAAGCCGGATCCAGCACCCAACGACCCGTCGATAAACGTGCCCGATGGCCCATTCTCAATATCGTTCGTTTCTTGGTCAATTCTTTGGCCGCGCAGCAATCTATAATGGGCGGCTATCATGTTATGAATCACCTGCAAAAGTTACAACACATAAGTAGCATATAAGAGCCTCCCCTCCTTGACGCCGCTGTGCCACATCCAGTATCCTGTGAAAGCGACTTCTTTGGACTGTTCCATGATGTTTTCCACAACTACAGCCGCGGCCGTATTGGCCTTCTGCGCCTCCAGCGCGACCGCGTGGCAGATAGGTATTTATTACACTTATGGAATGTCGACTATCATCTGATTCAATCGTAGGCAAGGAGACAACAGAGACTCACCCTAAGATGACCTGGCAGCGTTGCACGGGAAAGGGTGGGACCAGCTGCTCTAATGTAAATGGAGAAATTGTCATTGACGCAAATTGGTCGGTTGCAACACACAAATAAAGCATGACTCACTAATGGGCTCTCAGGCGCTGGCTCCATGCTATTGGTGGCTACACGAATTGTTACACCGGTAATGAGTGGAACACTACGGCTTGCCCAGACAACGCTGCCTGTGCAAAGAACTGTGCTATAGAGGGATCGGACTACCGCGGCACATACGGCATCTCGACTTCGGGCAATTCATTGACACTGAAGTTTGTCACCAAGGGCCAGTACTCAACAAACATCGGCTCACGCACATACCTCATGAAGGACAGTAATAACTACGAGATGTTCAATCTCATAGGCAACGAGTTCACTTTCGACGTTGATCTAAGCCAGCTGCCTTGCGGTCTAAACGGTGCTTTGTACTTTGTTTCCATGCCCCAAAAGGGACACGGCACGCCCGGCGCGAAGTACGGCACAGGTATGATATGTTGATTATGACTGGATGGCCAATTTGCCTAACATGTGATTCAGGGTACTGCGATGCTCAGTGTGCTCGTGATTTGAAGTTCATCGATGGCAAGGCGAACGCTGAGGGATGGCAGCCCTCATCGAGCGATGCCAATGCCGGAATCGGCAAGAAAGGCGCATGCTGGTACGTTATACAATCGCCATTTCGAGACACATGCTAAGTATCCACAGCGCCGAGATGGATATCTGGGAGGCCAACTCCGCCGCTACCGCACTAACTCCCCACTCCTGCCAGCCCGAAGGCTACTTCGTCTGCGAGGATACTAACTGCGGTGGTACTTACTCACTTGATCGATATGCCGGCAGCTGCGATGCCAATGGTTGTGACTGTGAGTATGACCAAACGCGATACTGGTATGACATACTAACATGCTAGTCAACCCCTACCGCGTCGGTGTCAAGGATTTCTACGGAAAAGGCAGGACTGTTGATACATCGAAGAAGATGACTGTCGTCACTCAATTTGTCGGCTCTGGCAGCTCTCTCACTGAGCTCAAGCGATTCTACGTACAAGGCGGAAAGGTCATTGCCCAGCCCGAGCCAACCATCCCAGGAATGAAGGGCAACTCTATCACTCAAGAGTGGTGCGACACTCAGAAGTCCGTGTTCAACGAAGAGATCTACCCCTTCAACAAGTTTGGTGGTATGGCCTCCATGGGCAAGGGTATGGCATTGGGCATGGTCTTGGTAAGCAAACTCAACCTAAGTACCTTCGCACTACAGTATTTAACAACATGAAAGGTTATGTCGATTTGGGATGACCATTATTCGAACATGCTCTGGCTTGACTCGACCTATCCCACTGACAGGGACCCCGAGACTCCCGGTGCTGCCCGCGGCGACTGCCCAATCACCAGCGGTGTCCCCGCTGAAGTCGAGGCTGCGAATCCAAATGCTCAGGTCGTTTTCTCGAACGTCAAGTTTGGTCCTATCGGCTCGACCTTCCAGCAACCTGCATAAACGTAGAACACGATATTCGGAATCAGGCTTAGGTTCAGGGAAGTAGTACAGTCGTGGTGCTGGTTGACGGAGGCTTCATGTACATAAATTGTTGAGATCAACATTGTCCACTCGTTTTCATAGATGATCCGTAAATAAAGTCTTTCGAACTCTCGTGTACAAGACCCCATTTTTCTATTGTATAGTCTTATTGTAAGTGTGCCGACCTTTGAAAGGTGTTGACCCTGGAGTACGTATAGTCCGGCTGTACAGAAGATAATTCCTCTACATCCTCTCAAAGACTGGTGGGATATATCTTATATCAGTATAGGGGCGCTCTACTAATAAGTCAAATAATCATTCCCCATTCAATCTATTATGAAAATGTGTCAAACAAGATGACATGGTTAAGAGTATCACACATCTACGATTTATGACTGATTTCTTGAATAATATATGCCGCGGGATGGATTATTCATGTTCGAATGAATTAAATGTTATACAGTATGATCACAATCCCGCAGGCGTGATAAACCACTATTTAGCGGTGATTCGAGAGGTGTTGTCGTAATCCAAATATATTAGATATTGGAGGTACAATGGTTCCTGATATAAGATTTTACACCCAATAAGGGTTAGGCGGCCAAGACATCCGGCGACTTATGTAACCACCGCATGATATTCGGGTGAATACAATCACGTGATCCTGCCTTGCCACTCGCACAAACAAACACTTCAGCGTTGCCAAAAGTATTCACCTACACAATCTCCACAAAATTCCCCCGCAAAGTCTCTGAAAATATCAGGCAAGACGAAAGGTTTATGAAACTAATATGAGTCAGGTACTAGAAGCCTACCAAGAGAGGATTCGGCGACGATGGACGAAGCAAGCTCGCATTCAAGCCTGGCGGGTCAAACACAAGATACCACCACTACAAACATCTTACTTTCCAAGACATCATCTATCAGCCAAAATACTATCAAGGCCGAAGACTTGAAAGGCAGACTGATGCTCCCAAACATGGATAAATCTACAACTACGCACCAGAGCGTTCCTTTTCATGAAAAGGTTTGCCCTTTCCTTCGAATTTCGACAATAGCTCTGACATTTGCAAAGCCTGTAGTCTTAGAAGAACGATGTGGGGAGATCGAATTCCGTGTGGTTAACAATGATGGCCGCAGTGCGAGCACCATTATCCTCACGGGTCTCAAGAATCTGTTTCAGAATCAGCTTCCGAACATGCCACGCCATTACATCGCACGCCTTGTCTACGACCGTACCCACCTGTCCCTTGCCCTCGTCAAGATGCCTTTGGAAGTCATTGGCGGCATATCACTCCGAGAGTTCCGCAACCGAAACTTCGCTGAAATCGCTTTCCTGGCAGTTGCGCCGGATTACCAGGCGAAAGGCTATGCTTCGCATCTCATGGACCATCTGAAAGACTATATGAAAGCTACTTCCCCAGTCATGCACTTTCTGACTTTCGCAGATAACTCTGCCGCGGGATACTTCCGAAAACAAGGATTTACAGATGAGGTTACTCTCCCTCGGTCTTGCTGGGATAGGTATATCAAGGTCTATGATGGAGCAACGCTCATGCAATGCACAATGCTTCCACGTATAAGGTATCTCGAAGTTGGTCGTATGCTTCACTGGCAGAAGGAAAATGTGCACGCCAAGATTCGAAAACTGGGTAAAAACCACATTATTCATCAACCACCTAAACAATGGACCAACGACGTTGTCAAGCCGATCGATCCAAGTTCTATACCTGCCATTCAGGCAACCGGTTGGTCTCCAGAGATGGACAAGATGGCACGGCAGCCACGTCGCGGTCGTCATCTTGACGTCCTCCGACATTTTCTGTTGAAAATCCAAGGCCAAGATGAAGCGTGGCCATTCGTAAAGCCAGTCGACAAAAACCAGGTTCCTAGCTATTACACGGTCATCACATCGCCAATGGATTTATCTACCATCGAAAAGAAATTAGATGAAGGCGATTATACCAAACCGAAAGAACTTGTTGACGACCTAAAGTTGATGTTCAGGAATTGCCGCAAGTTCAATGACGCTTCAACGGTATATTCAAAGTGCGCGGTGAGCCTAGAAAAGTACATGTGGATACTCATTGAAGAGAATGAAGATTGGCATGATTTGTTGGAAGTCTGATTGGTCTTGGTACATCCCAGCACTTTAAGGAGAATTCGCCAGCACCTGTAACAAGCATCCTGCGTGCTTATGTTTTGCCAAATTTCGGAATACCTTTTGCGCGATGTAGTTATAGGTGCGAAGAATTGAGAACGGAGTTGTTAAGTTTGTAGCGAATAAATTGTTCAAGCGTGCTACTTAAGACCTTTTATCGAAAATCCGATATATTCAAAATCGAGCCCAGCCAAAATACTGTTAGATTAGAGTTGATCTGGGGTTTGTGACTAACTAGGAGTGAAGTAGCTTACCTAAGTTAGCCAACCATTGCATGAAAGCATCTTTTCCATCCCAATTTCTACTGCGCCGGGATACTAAAGCCAACTTAGTTAAAACTCGAGATACAAGAACCCTAATATTGCATACAACAGCGCCTTTTATTCTAGCGCCGTCGGTGGCATATTACCAGCCACAGTACTAATACAAAAATCCTTCTTGACTATAGAGTTGTAAACAGAACGTAGATCTAGACCTGAGAGCCGTGGCAGTCTGATGGGGAAGGCCACCAATCGGATTCTAGCTCGGACTTACCCAGGTAATTCCGCACCGCTCTTACACATCAAGCAGACTGAGGCTTACAAAGTGTGGCGAACGTCGTGCGCGTGCAATTTAACAGACTTTCCGCACTTGTATGCAGATTCAGTATATCACAATCAAGGGCAACACATAATGCTAGCCACTGGCCGCTCCGTTCTACCCCAGGACGAGCCTTACAGCATATTCGATAAGCGACAGAAAGCTTTGATCGTCCTAATCGTTTCGACAGCCGCAACATGTAATTCGCCCACCTTGAATTCCAGCCACATTGTAATTGGGCTCATATGATCAATAGTCTCCGGATTTGCATCCAACATCTATTTCCCAGCCATTCCATCCATAGCTCGCGATCTAGATGTGTTAGTTGAACTCATCAACCTTACAGTCACCGCATATCTCGTTTTTCAAGGATTAGCGCCCAGCCTATGGGGTCCTATTTCGGACGCCAAGGGGCGCCGCATCGCGTATTGTTGTACTTTTGTTGTGCTTCTTTGCGCTTGCATCGGCTTGGCCGAGACGAGGAACTACACTACCCTTGTCGTGCTGAGATGCTTGCAGAGCACTGGCAGCGCCAGCACGATCGCGATTGGATCTGGGGTGATTGGGGATATTACCACACGAGCTGAGCGCGGGGGCTTTATGGGAGTCTTCCAGGCCGGCTTACTGGCGCCTGTAGCAATCGGACCGGTTATTGGAGGTGCTATAGCTGGATCTCTGGGTTGGAGGGCAATCTTTTGGTTCCTCACCATTTATACTGGGGTCTTTCTTTTGCTGTTGTTTTTTCTCCTTCCAGAGACGCTAAGATCGTTGGTTGCAAATGGGGGTCAAGCACCATCGAATCCATTTGCCAGATATCCTCTGCTTGTTTACCAAAAACATACCAAGACCGAGTGGAATACACAAGCCACACCACAGCCTACAAAAACGAAGCAAATCAACGTCATGGGGCCGCTCCACATTCTTACTAGCAGGTATGCAGCTCCCATCATTGTCTTTCTCGCCGTCTATTACGCCGTATGGCAGATGAGCATCACCGCTATGTCATCCCTATTTGAAGAGCGATACGGCCTCAGTGAGACGAAAATTGGTCTAACTTTTATCGCCAACGGTGTTGGTTCCATCATAGGGACACTCACCACCGGTCGAATCCTCGACATCGATTATCGCCGCGTCAAAACCGAATACGAAGGGCGCTCCATTCAAGTAAATGGCGAAGAAAGTATCAATGTAGCACGCGGCGCAACCGACATAGATGTTAACTTTCCTATCGAAAAGGCACGCCTTCGCCTTGTCCCGGTATTTGCCCTAATCCAATGTCTGTCCATTTTACTCTTTGGCTGGACCGTTGCATACTCTGACAAGGTCCATATCGCTGTTCCTATTGTTTCTACGTTCATCACTGGCTGGACTGCTGTCTCTACGCAATCCGTAGTGATGACGTATCTCGTTGATGTTTTCTCGGACCGGAGCGCCGCCGCAAGCGCAAGCCTCAACCTTGCGAGGTGCCTACTCGCTGCCGGTGGCACAAGCTTTGTGATGCCGATGATTAGGGGTACTGGTGTTGGACTGGCCTTCACAGTCTGCGTAATTGTTCAAGTCATTGCGTTGGCGGGGGCAGGCGTGCAATGGCAATGTGCTGGCGCTTGGAGAAGAGGTGCAGAGAGAAAGAAACAGCAACGAGCAGGTGAACAAGAGTTATGAGGGTCAGGAGTAGTCAATACTAGGCTGAACGACTAGAGATATAATATTCCGGACTAGCATTAATCAAAACACAATTCTTTACACCAAAAATGTCGTAGAGCAACCGTTTATCACCTTTGACTCACATGTTTTGCAGAATCATTTTGAATAACAAGAGTGAACACTAATAAACATGCTACGAATTGAACTCAAAGACGGCGCTTCCCAATCGGACTCTCAGTCAAAATTAAAGTAACTTGAGCGCACAAACAAACAATCGCAAGTATACGAAACTTCACTGAACTTAGCTAGGCGATATCTGCTAATAAGCTAATGCTTTTGGCAGCAAACGGTAATACCTACTAGGTATCACGCCAAAGTTTGGTTAGCCGATGTGGCCCCTACAACTGGTCTAAGTCACTACTGTACCCCGTGCCACCCAAGCACAAAACAGGTAGATATTTTCTTCTACACCTTTAAAAAATTATAGTTTTCTGGAATTATCATTCTAAAGTTCTGCTCTACGCATTCCCTGTTCAACGCCACCACCACCACTTAGTCTATTCGCACCCCATCTAACTCGGCGAACCACAGGCCAGATCAAAATGGGCAAGGCAAGCTGGACTTCGGCTTGGGGCCGGGTATTCGTGGAATCAGTATATTATCGCGCTTCTGGGTCCGCCGGGGAAGATTGTAATCGCTCCGTCCAATGTTGGGCATCCTTCATAAAGTGGCTACATGCAGGTCACACCGGCTCTGCTCCTGTTGGTACGCCAACCGACAATACAAATTCGCGTAAACCCAGGAGTATTGCAAGGTTTGCTCGTAACTATGAGTTTGGATAATTGTCTGATACATTCCGGGAAACCGCCTCGGGGTGATGATGATATCTTCAGCTACAAGGCCCCTTCGTTGGCGTTGGAACGAACAAAACGCAGCTTTTCAGCGCCGCTAATTTGGGATTCGATCTGAAAGCTCTAGCTAGGGCTGTCGCGGGCACTGGTGCGAGCTGTGTCGAGATGACATAGCTCCCCGATGAGAATTTCACAAGACCTTATACTTATCATAATGGACGATAAACGTTCGGCTCATTGCAACGATTACCAAACCCAAATCCAGGCTGCTGCACGCACTACACAACTGTTTTCGGAAGTTAGCGGCTATGGATTATGTAATGTCTCCTTTTCGTCCACGACCAAGGCTGTCAGCTGATGCACTGGATAGGCAAGAAGAGACCCGGCTCAAGGATTCCAGTCCCCCAAAGTACTAGCGTATAATACACGACGGAAAAGTGAAGTCGAGGCTGAATACATCGTCGTGGAGAGGTGTCCAGGTATTGAGCTTGGCTATTACATTCAGACGTTGCTGGCTAGGTTCGCAGGCCCAGAGACGCGGAGCAAGGCCGTTGACAACGGCGGCGAAGAAAACGCTCAGATAAAATGCCCCCCTCGCGTACTCTGCGCACGAGCGTTCCGCGCACAAGGAGGCATCTGGCGAACGTGGGAACGGGACATTGAGCGCAGGAAACACGTGCTCAAAGAGCCGGGTGCACACACGGGCTGGAACGGAGCGGTTGCGTCAGGAGGAGTTTGGCGAAATGCGCGACAAAGTTGGGGCGTGATCGACAACGCTTTTTGGACCGCGAGTCTACGGATGCGGAGGAGAGAGGGGGCTGTGGGTCAAGGCGTGGCCGTTCAAGGATGTCTGGAGACAGCATGGGGCTGGCGGCGTGCGGGCGCGCGGAGGCAACCACCAGTCCCAGCACACATAGCACAGGACGAGTCCGCAGTTCTCTCCTCGGCTAGAAAGTAACGATAATCCTACTCCTAACAGATACAGCAATAACCGTCCATCGAAACTCCGCTCCCCAAACACCCATCTCCCCCTCCCCCGGCCGACATACTCGCTCGCAGCCAGAGGATGCATGCACAAGTTTCGCGATGGTAGCTATATGCGAATCGCGACATGGCGGACGGGCACGCAGGCGCACGCAGGTCACACTCGCAACCTCCACCCCATAACATAAACGGACATTGCATTCGCCCAAAATAAGGCATCTGACAAATCCCGCCCCGCAGTCTACCGCGCACAAGCTACCCAACCCACCTCCTCGCACTGGCAAACATGCGCCCCCAAACCCCCTTCTCCTCGTCATCGCCCCCAACCCACCGCCCTGTCCCGCCCAAGACCATCCGTTCAGGATGCGGCATAAGCGCAAGGACCCGTCCATCAACGCTCCGAACCCCCGCCACGCCGCCAGCCGACCCATTTGGATTTGCCGGATACTGTTCTGTTTGGTTGCCATAATTATCCGTGTACCCGAGCGCAACAAGACCCGCTTCATGCAACACCTTGGGCGAGGAAGACACGGGGAAAGTCGCCCTGCCCTCTGCGTGGGCGGTGACGATGGGGATGCGGGAATTGTGCATGCCATGTAGGAAGACGCTAGGCGCGGGGGCAGGGGGGTTGATGACTTGGACCATGGCGACGCGGGCCTCGTATTGTTCGCTTGTGTTTGTGCGGAATTCAGGCCAGAGGTCCGTGCCGGGGATGAGCGGCGTGAGTTTCGACAGGAACTGGCAGCCGTTGCAGACGCCCAAGGCAAATGTGTCCGGGCGCTGAAAGAAGGTCTGGAACTCCTTGCGCGTGTTGGGGTGTAATAGGACGGATTTGGACCAGCCCTGGCCTGCGCCGAGGACATCGCCGTAGGAAAAGCCGCCGCAGGCGGCGAGACCAGTGAAGGAGGCGAGGGAGACGCGGGCGGAGAGAATGTCGGTCATATGCACGTCGATGGCGAGGAAGCCAGCTTGGTGGAAGGCGAAGGCCATTTCGGCATGGCCGTTTACGCCTTCTTCGCGGAGGATGGCGACACGGGGTTTTGCGGTAAAGGGGGAAGTGAGGGTTGTTTTGAGGGGGAGGATGTTTTCGTTGGGGGTGAAGGTGAGGTTGTAGGAGAGGCCGGGGTCGGCGTCGTCGAGGATGCTGGCGAATTCGGAGTCGGCGCAGGCGGGGTTGTCGCGGAGCTTTTGGATGCGGTAGGAGGTTTCTGCCCAGCGTTGTTGGAGCTTCGAGCGGGTGTTTCGGTAGACGACCTTGGAGCCGACGGCGATGGATAGCTCTTGCTTTGAGGTTTGGGGAACACGGCCAATCTTTCGGACCATCCCCGGTGGTGGACCACATGTGGCAAAGCAGCGGTTGAAGGCTACTTCATCGCTCTTCCTAACCTGGAATACAGCGCCAAGTTCTTCATTGAAGAGTGCTTCAAGAACATCCTTAGGCTCACTCGAGCTTGCAACACCATCGAGCATGATTTCCAGCCCACAGCGTCCAGCAAACATCATTTCGACGAGTGTAGTGAATAGACCACCGTCTGACCTGTCATGATATGCAAGCACGATGCCCGATTCATGAAGTTGCTCGATAGCGTCAAAGTAGTCCTTGATAACGTCTACATCGTAGACATCCGGTGCCTCGTCGCCGACTTGACCAAACGTCTGCGCCAAAGCAGAGCCACCCATATGTTTCTTACCCGCAGCAAGATCAACAAACATGAGAACAGTCTCACCAAACTCCAGTCGTTCCAGAGCCGGAGTCCATGTCCGATCAATTCGATTGACAGGGGCAAAGGCAGTGATGACTAGTGACATGGGCGCAGTCACCTCCTTTGCTTCGCCATTATCCGACCACTTCATCTTCATACTCATAGAGTCTTTGCCAACAGGTATCGAAATACCAAGCTTGGGGCAGAGATCCATGCCAATTGCTTCAACAGCTTCGTATAACGCCGCGGCTTCTCCAGGGTGGCTGCTGGCTGACATCCAGTTTGCAGACAATCGTACTCGCGACAATCGGTCGAATAAACTCGCCGCAGCAATGTTCATAAGAGACTCGGCAACTGCCATCCGAGCTGATGCTGCGGGAGAGATCAAGGCGAGTGTAGGCTTTTCGCCCATGGCCATAGCCTCGCCAGTCTTGACGCCGGCGAGAAGTGATGTCGCGGTAACTGATACATCTGCAACTGGTACCTGCCACTTGCCAACCATCTGGTCACGCACAGTAAGGCCGCCAACGGTCCTGTCTCCAATCGTAATGAGGAAAGATTTGGATCCTACGGAAGGCAGCGTGAGTACACGGTCTACAGCTTCCGCCAGCAGACCGTCTTTGGGCGTATTAGGGATATACATGGAAAGACTGGTATCAAAAGCAGGGAGCCTGAGCTTCCGAGACTCTACGACGCGCGACATCTTGGGTGGCTTTCCAAACAAGGTCGACATTGGGAGGTTGATCGGCTCAGGGGTCTCTTTGGAATTTCGATCCTTCAGTACCAGGCGCTGCTCGTCGGTAGCTACACCGACGACTGAGTATCCACAACGCTCGCGGTGGCAGATGCGCTTGAACAAATCAAGCTCCGTGGGGCCAACTGCAAGTACATATCGCTCTTGAGCCTCGCAGCACCAGATCTGGAGCGGGCTCATGCCTCGGTCGGTATTGTCAACCTCTCGCAGCTCGAAGATGGCCCCCAGGCCTGAATCATGGACAAGCTCGGGGAGAGCATTTGAAAGACCACCGGCTCCTACGTCGTGGATGAACAAGATGGGGTTCTTGTCGCCCATAGAACGGCACGTGTCGATGACTTCTTGGGCCCGTCTTTGCACCTCGGGATTGCCTCGCTGCACGCTAGCAAAGTCGAGATCAACATTGCCTTCACCAGACTGGACACTCGAGGCAGCACCTCCACCAAGACCGATGAGCATGGCAGGGCCACCGATAACGAGCAGATGTGAGCCAGCAGGAACGATATCGGGATTCTTCAAGGCATGCTGCGGCCGGACTGTTCCCACTCCGCCCGCCAGCATGATGGGCTTGTGGTATCCCCGAATCTCCGACTCATTTTCGTTTGTGAATACACGCATCAGCATAGTGCGGAAGTAGCCAATTGTGCACGGTCGGCCGAATTCGTTGTTAAACTGAGCACTGCCAATGGGTGCCTCGAGCATAATGTCCAAGCTGCTGGCAATATGCGCAGGCCTGCCGACTTGCGACAGTTCCCATGGCCGCTCGAAGCCCTCGATGAGCAGGTCAGAGACGGTGAAGCCTGCCAGACCAGCCTTGGGCTTGGAGCCACGGCCGACGGCGCCCTCATCTCTGATCTCGCCGCCAGAGCCGGTGGCAGCGCCTGGAAATGGAGAGACGGCGGTCGGGTGGTTGTGTGTCTCGACCTTGCAGAGGATGTGGACCGTCTCCTTGGTGCCCTGCCACTCGCCGGTGATGCTGCTTGGGGCCCAGAAGCTGGCCTCCTCGCCCTGCAGCACGGCAGCGTTGTCGCTATATGCGCTGACGACGTGCCGAGGATGTTTTTGGTGGGTGTTGCGGATCATGCCAAACAGCGAGTGCGGCTTGGGGATGCCGTCGATGGTGAAGTCGGCGTTGAACTGCTTGTGTCGGCAGTGCTCCGAATTGACCTGGGCGAACATGAACAGCTCGACATCGACCGGCCCTCTCTTTAGCTCGTTTTGGTATGCCTCGGCGAGATACTCGATCTCCGACTTGTCCATGGCGAGGCCCAGCTCACGGTTCGCATGCTCCAGCGCGGCCTGGGCGCTGTCGTACTCGTCAAAGGCGAGGGTGGTGGCCGGGGCCGGCTCGCCCTCGCCGAAGATGTGGTCGAGGTTGGGTGCATGGCGGCTAATGGTCTGCGTCATGCGATCGTGCAGCCTGTCGCGGTTGGGGATTGCATCAGCAGCGAGGGGCGTGGCAAAGGTGGCGGCAATGACCATGCCGCGCTCGACGCGCTTGACGGCGCGCCCGAGGGTGCAGGTACGCGCGATCATAGACGCGAGCGAACTCCATGGCGAGATGGTGCCGGCACGGGGGCAAACATAGAAAAGCGCGACATGCTCGTCCACCGGCTCGTCGGGGCGATGCAGGGCGCCAAGCAGCGTCTGGGTGAGGCGGTCGTGGATGTTGGGCTCCTCGCCATAATACAGAATCTGCTGCAGCGTGCTGAGTTCCTCGGTGCTCAGCTCTCTGGCCGGGTTGACAAAGTGCGCCCACAGGGCCTGCGCCTCGGTGGCGCCAATGTCGCTGGCCAGGCGCTGCAGGCGGAAGTCGGAGTGGGCCAAGGTCCCCGGCAGGATCAGGTACGCGCTGGTCGACGCCATTGTGGGCTGGTCGGCCTCCAGTCGCCGCAATTGCTGCCGCGTGTTGCTGAGAGGCGTGATGGACAGACTTCTTCTTTCCTGTGGCAGGATGGTGGGGTTCCTTCTTTCCAGAAAATTTAGGCGGGGCTCGCACGCATGACTCGCGCCGAAGCATTCCACCCCTCCATTCGAATCAATTTCTCATGCTCGACTTGATTCACATATATAGTAAGGCAGCTTATCCGTCCGTGTGGGCTGCTTGGAGAGGCTTCAGAGGATAGTTGCTAGCATTCTACCTTGGTATTCATAAGTCCAGTAAACCCCGAGGACAGACGCGTCCTAGCCTTGCTATGATATCTTTTCAAGGGCTAAGAGATGGCCTACTTGGGTAAAGACGACTAGGCAAACTCTAAGAACAGACTGAGCGTTTATTTACAACTATGTAGCCAAGGCAAATCCCCGCCCCGGTATAAATGCCGACTTAACTACACCATACAACCAAAACGTAAAGAACAATCAACTATAGCCTCACCCGATAAGGGGCCAATTTGGAGACGGTACTTATTGGAAGTTAGCATCAGCTTGCGACAAGCGTTTGCTTTATATCCAACTTACCCCGGTCGTACGCGCTTCGGCGGAGCAGATATCGTCCAGCCGCTAAACCGCAAGATAATTTTGGCGTGTCTGGTACTAGATAACGGAGGTGAAAGCGAGGAGCCTTTGCCAATGTGGCGTAGGAATAAATGAGGCTTGGGGTATTTGCGGCATTGTGAATGCAGACGAGGCACCGAAGAGTCGAAAGCCTCGCTGATATCACTTGCGGGCTCCCTGTGACAATAAAAGTCGCAACACGCCTTTGTAACTCCTTTCCCGTGCTCTTGCATGTGACAATGCAGTGTGCCCCCGGTTATCCCTGGCATGAATATCGATCTTCGGGTTTGCCAGCAGCAACTCTGCTACATCAGCCCTTGACTTCATAGCTGCCAACATTAATGGTGTTCGCCCTTCCCTATCTTTTGTGTTGATATCAGCTTTATCAGTGAGCAAAAGCTCCTTTGCTGCTTCTACATTACCTTCTGCCGCTGCGCGCGACAAAGCTGTCAAACCGTGCGAATCTACTGCGTCAACTTCAATTCTTTTTGACGCCAAAAGCGTCGTCATCATTTCCGCATATAGCCCATCAAAGTGCACCCGGCCGAATCTCGAATAAAGGGGTATTGTGTAAAACAATGGCGGCACCCCGTCGGAATCCCGTGCATTGATATCGACTCTGTTATCACGGACTAGTAGTCGGACCATTTCCACCAATAGTTGTCTTATTGCCAACACTAAAGGAGTATTTCCTCCTTCGCTCCGTTTATTTGGATCAATAGCGCTGTGGTCAAGCAGTATCCGTACTACTTCTTCATGGTTAGATCGAACTGCAGTTGCTAATACTGTGAGTCCGGTCCGAGGGTCCAATTTATTGATATCCACTGCTTTTCCCCCTAGCAGCATCTTGACTATCTCTTTATCTCCAGAGCTCGCTGCCAGTATCAGTGGAATATCCCCATTTTCGTTGCTTGCATTCAGGTCAACTTCTTTCTCCAGCAGTATCTTGACTACATCTCTATATCTTCTACTTACTGCCATTATCAGTGGCGTATTTCCATCGTTGTCTCTTGCGTTGAGATCAACTTCTTTCTCCAATAGCAACTTGACTATGTGTTTACGACCACTTTTTATCGCAATGATCAGTGGTGTATTTCCACCGTTGTCTCTTGCGTCTAGTTCAATCCGATCAGTTTCCAATAGCGATATGACCACTTGTTCGTCTCCCGTGCGAATTGCTGACAGCAGCAGGTGTTTGATTATACCGTCCCTCGAATCCATAGACATCTCACTCTTTAGAAGTGACTTGCTGATTGTTTCATGTCCATAGCAGATAGCATAAGACAGTGGTGTTCCTCCACTCTTATCTGCAATATCTACACGAGCGCCCGCGTTGATCAATTGCTGAGTGACATCCAAACTCCCATTCCAAACGGCATAGGTCAGTGCGGTGCGACCAAATATGTCTTGCGAGTTAATTCCGGGCACAGGCCCGAAAGACAGCTTGAGACGTCGTCGTCTAAAGGAAGAATACTTGACCAAAATTTTTACTATATCGTTTCTGCCACTGCCCGCAGCCCAGGATAATGCAGAACGTTCATACGTTTTGTCCAAGGCGGAAACATCGATGTTCTTCATCTTGAGCAATGAATTTACTACCGGAAGTACTCCAACAAAAGAGGCAACCATCAACGTCGTAAATCCTTCAGGAAATTTACTTTCTTGAGCCCAGTACTTTGTGAGCCATGTTTTGCAGCGTTCTGATCTTGTATCGCAGAGCTTGAGTAATTTTGGCTTGATCGCAATTTGTTCTTCCATTGCTACTTCACGCAAGTGATTGGCCCAATGTTTTGCCGCGTAGGCGAGGAATGAACTGGCTGAAAGGTTTCGAAGCACGGCTTCGCAATCTGTCCTTTCGAATTCGTCCATGAGCAGATATTGAATGCAAATTTGGGCCAGTATCGTGTTTGATTCTTGTACTTGTATTGAATGCTTCCACTTCAGTTCGGAGGTTGGCCCTTGGTTATCTTTACCTTCATTCATCTTTACTAGGAATTCTTTCGCGGTTTGATGAAGTAAGTAAATCTTCGAATCAATGACCGTCACGAATAGGCCGCAAGTGTCTCGTAGATTCTCTCGAAACCGATCCTCAGGCGGAAGGCTAAGATTGAGATCGAAGCAAGATTGGTGACCGCTCTTTACTTCCAAGGCTATAGCCATTTCCCGCAGGTTCAAGGGCCATGCTGCCGCCACAACGAGATGCAATATCTTTTTCGCGCTCTCAATGTCATGACTCTTGGAAAGCGTCCTATCATAAGCTTCATCGACCGTCCTGGGAAGCTGAGATGTGGCCTTTAGTATCCCAGTCCTGTCGACGTTTATATCAGACCCAACCAGATCCAACGTCAGGTGCACCCACAAATATGTCCGGTTCGGGATGCGCAGTAATTCTTGCAAAAGGATATCCATTTCGCCTTGAGTAAATCGCAGCCGCGCACCAATGTCTTGCACTCTTGCTCGAATAAATATGTCAATCTCTCGGGCGATCTTCTCCATCTCAGTGTCGCTTTCTCCACTCAAGTGAATCATCGGTACTGATGGAATATCTAGTGGATGGAAACCACGGCGAATAGTGCCATAAGGCCGACTTGTGATTAGAAATTTCAATCTAGACGTTTGCTCCGTACCATAGAACTGACATAGTTCCTGAGTTAGTAAAACTCTTCCGTGGTCTTCACATTCGTCAAGCGCATCCAAAAGACATACAATCTCTCCAGCAGCGTTGTCTTTTGCAACATTGAGAAGAGTCTGCCACAGATCATTGAAGGAACATGTGAAGTTGTCGCTCTCGATTTGGAACTGCTCCAGGATCGCGTCAGAAAGTAAATAGCGGTTCTCCAGAAAGATCTGTTGTAGGAGACAACACAACGCGCTGATAATATTTTTTTGATCATCAAAATCATCCTTGAAGAAGAAGTAGCAGACTGTTCTAGTCTTTGTACTCGGCAAAATAGTGTCAATCAAATGTTTCGCCAAGACTGATTTCCCACATCCTGGATCTGCAGACACCCAAAGCAATTTCGACTCCTTGCTTTCTTGCCAGCACCGGAAGCGATCGTGCGAGACAAACCAGTCACAGGTGCCAGGAACGCGAACGGGATTTCGGTCCTTTCGATCTCGATACGGCGACTTACCGAGGGCATTCAGCAGTTTTATTTCTAGCTCTTTCCGCCCGGGGTTTAACTGTGACGCCGAAGAGTCTGAGGCCTTATTGTTCTGAGTTTGTGTTATCTCTCTCCGCAGACGAGCGAGCGCATTCTTTTGCTTCTCTCCATATATTAGCGGCATGTGAATACTGAAAATGCCAAGAAGAGAGTACACTTTGTCCTCCTCACGTCTTGTCTCACGGGGATCCGCCCACGATAGCCGTTCATCCACACTGAAGCGCGAGAGAGGGTGCCCTCGGAGTGCTTGTATCGAAATTCCTGTGATATCGTGAAGTAAAGGCAAAAGGGACGATTTATCACCTAGTCTTGTGCCCTCTTTTGAAAAGAACTCCACATATTTGGGGGCCAACAACTCCTATAATCCCATTAATTACGTCTTTCTTTGGCATCTGACGTTTTCTCAATACTGACCTGGAGG
Organism: Ophiosphaerella herpotricha; assembly: GCA_028458525.1. Taxonomy (NCBI): domain Eukaryota; kingdom Fungi; phylum Ascomycota; class Dothideomycetes; order Pleosporales; family Phaeosphaeriaceae; genus Ophiosphaerella; species Ophiosphaerella herpotricha. Next base: position 34,274 of record JALNQK010000158.1, read on the forward strand.
GTCCAGCCTCTGGAATGCCATCGGCTTCTTCGAAATGATGTTTCCCAATCAGAAGAACAGAATTTCGTGTTCGCTGGAATAGAGACATCGGATAAGTAAACATAGCACTTGGCTGCATTCTGATACCAATGAAACATGGAATTAATAGCCTCGGACAGCTCGACACTATTCGTTTTTTGGATGCAACACGTATCAATCCAAAAATAACGTAGATTGTCTCGTGCAGCCTCACCTCCACAAAATCGGATCTTAGCATAACCGACTTTATCCTTAGCCATGTCATGTTGCTCTGTCAGGTCTTCAAAGGTAACCTCCTCCTCGTCCGAACCCCAAGTGTGGGAAAGTATTCCATAGGGTGGAATTACATCGTTGCCTACTAGATCTTTGGTGAGGATAAATTCGCCTCTATCGTCGCGGTGCAAAAGTCGCATTGCTTGGGAGAGGAGAAGGCTGGGCGGGTCGGGAGCACAGGGTAACTAATACTGGGGCTAGAGGGAACCGTATTAGCAAGAAGTCTAAGCAGACAAAGGGTGTGTCGCGAATACCAACTTCTAGTCAACGGTCATGAAGAAGAAAACGAGTATGCTTTGAACGCACAATTCTCAGATAGAAGATCTGCCACAAGGCTGAGAACTCGACGTAACAACGCATCAGCTGAATGCACGGACCATGATGTTGTTCACCACACGATGCGCACAATCTAGCGGAGGTGGCTGAGATAATCTCTCAGCCATCCTGCGCCACTTCGAAGGTTCTGCCCACAGCCTTGTCGTTTCTTTGCCAGACTTTACGCTTGAGAAATCGAAGCTGCGCACAATATATTATGTCTTAATCTCCTAATTAACATTCGCAACAGCGATGCACTCTGAGGACTTGGGCGAAATCGTATAGATGGCGCTTTGCAGCCCCACAAGTCGAGTTTTCAGATACTATAGACTATAATGAATTTATAAAATATTTTGAAAAGGGAGAGTATAACTTGGACCGCCGCCAGCGCCAAAGCGCCCTCTGCAAATTACAACTCGGAGTCTGAAAGGGCCAGATTTCAAACTCGACCTGTTGCCGCTTCATTCGCCGTCACCTATAATCCGAGGATATTATTAGAGTTTATATTAGAATAAAGTGATAAAAAGCTCCAATATAAGAGTTTTAGCGTTCTGTCGCTCAAATTCTGACATCGTGGTACCTAATATGCGGCTAGCCAATGCGCATTCATACTCGTTCTGCCGGACGAACAAAAACTATCGACTCTCCACTCAGCCAAAAATCTAGTAGCTATTTAGGCCAGTTGCATCCCAGTATCCAGGTTCTGGAAAAGCCCTGAGCAAAACTCACGTCAAAGGAGTATATTTTCCTAGAATCTGAACAGTTCTACTCATCCAACTAACCCAACACTCACACCCTTTCCCCCTTCCCCTTCCCCTTCCCCTCCCACGCTAACCTCTCCCCAAGCTGCTCCCACATCGGCTCACCCCCCACCCTCCCCACACTCCTCAACCCCGCAACAACAAATGCAAGCAGCCTCCCAAACTCCTCCTCAACATCCCTCAACGACTTTTTCGGCGCAGCCCTCGTCACTGGCACATCCTCATCCTGCTCGCCCTCCTCCTCATCCGAAAGCTCCTTCGCCGCGGGTACATTTCGGCGCGCCCCCGTCCCCGCTTGGACTTTAAGCACAGTTGTGTGCGGCGCGTCTTTGCTTGCCATCGCTTTCGCGAAAACCACGCCGAGATCTAGGATCTCGATGATAGCGGCATAGATAGGCTTGACGTCTTTGGAGAGCAGTGTGCGGTGTCGCAAGTGCGCGATGTGTGCGCTGTGGACGTGTGACATTTCGTCAATGTCCTGAGCTTTCTGCATGGCGGCAGCGAGGTCGCGGACTGTGAAGAAAATTGCTGTTTCGGTGAGGTAGGAGCGCAAGACGTCGACGAACCAAGTGAGGCGGTGGTGGAGTTTGTATGTGAGTTGGGTTGTTGTGTCGGTGCGATGTGTGGCGCGTGGTGGGCGGGCGCGTTGGAGGATGTATTTTACGCGGTAGGCTTGGAGGAGGAATGTGAAGAGTTGTTGGTATGTGGTTGTGGAGGAGCGTTGGATGATGTTTTGGAGGGGCCAGGGGAGGGCGAAGTCGAGTGCCACTGTGGCTAGGCTTGTGGTTGATTGAACACCACTTTTTACTTTCGAGGAGCGTACTGTGATCTTTTCAGTCTCGGAAGAGGGCATAACGGTGCTAAAGATGCTGCGTGTAAGTTCTGTCAATATGTAGCGATCATTCCATCCTCTGCGCTTAGCATCCATGCGCTCGAACAATGCGCTCGCAAAGTCCTCGAATATTGCTCCGTTCTTACCGAGATACAGCATCTCGAGGATGATGAGGGTGCGCATGAGGCCACCGGTCTCCATTAGGTACTGTCTAAGTAAGGTAGAAGCTTGCGAATATTTACTCTGTATCCAATTTTCAAATGCACCCCGGAAGAGATCGGGGAAGAGTGATAAAGGCACCTCTTCTGAGATGCCGCAAACTGTTACATGGTCAAGTCGCGGCTCGCTACCGATATCGCCGGGCTGCACCGCTTGTATTCCTAATTCTTTGAGGAAAATGATACTTTTTCCAGTGTTGAAAATTTTCTTAACGGCAGGCTTCAAGAATGAAGGGGATCGCAGCTCGTCTCGAGCATCTCGGCGCAAGGTATATCGATCATGCCAGAGGGATGACATATCACTTCCAGGGTCACTCTGGAACACGAAAAATGTTTCATCGTTTAGTCCTAGTTCACCAGCTTCCATCCATACGCGAATCGGCCCCAGGTAAGTTCTTAAACATTCGAAGAAAACGCAAGCGAGATACTGAAAGGTTTCCGTCTGAAGTGTCATCTGCGCGAGGGTGACTTGGTTGAATAATGCTTCTAAGTGGCTGAAGGGATTCGCAAGTAAACCGGGCTCAACATCGGAAACTATTTTGGCAAGGCATAGAAGAGGCGCGGAAAGGGAACGCACGTTGTTATGTAGCTCAAGCAAACTGACAGCAATCGGGGTGATGGGTGTCAAATATTGTTGTTGTAATTCTGCAAGGGAACGGTCATAGGAAACCAGTCGTGATCTGACGGCTGCCTCAAAAGTCTGAACAAGAGGCAAGGTTGATGAGCGTTTCGTCCATTGGCGCAGGCGGCAAATCTCCTTTCCAGTATCAACTAGCTCGGATAGGAGATGCTCCACGGTGGCGGTCATTGCATGGCTAAGCGCATAACGAGCGTTGATTTGAATATCTCCCTGTTGGTGATCTAGTCGGAAGAGGCTGGTCTGAAGTCCTGCAAGCATGAAAAGGGTCTCGCGCACGGCCTGCAGTTCGGTAATCTCAATCTTATTGTTGTGATCGACTACCTGACGGCCCCAGAATTGGGTTTCCTGGAGTTCCTGAGTCAGATGGTCCTCTCCTGGTACGATGCAAGCCTCAGGGTCGTGTGCATCTTCATCTTCAACGCTAGTGGGCGGTGACGGCTTTGGTTTCTCCCGCCTCTTCGTCGTCTGTTCGTCGGCCGAAGAGTCAGCGGCGTAGTCGATGTCTTTCCAGATGTCCTCATCGCTGTATGGGTCGTCGTCCAGGATTTCCTTCCATGTCAGCGGCGATGGTGGCGGGCTAAGTGAAGGCAGCAACTCCAGAGCTTCAACTTTGGTGTTCTCCAAAGGACGGTCAGACAAATGTAGTAGGAGAGACAGGAAATCCGGCTTGAATCTACTTGTATGGCCCTCAAGCCTCTTGAGGCGCAGCTTTAGAGCATCGGCGAGATCGTCACGGCCTTTTATGCGAAATTTCTCGTCCAAGCCAGTGAAGCTAGACGAGACATCAAACTGGTTTGTACGCGCATACTGATGGCCTCGCAGACCTCGTGCCGCAATCTCTTTGGCGTGTCTGTAAGCAACCTTGTTGGCGACGGGATCAAACTGCAGGATGGAATGGATCAAGTCATCGGTGAGGGCGGAGATTTTTGCGTTCTGGGCCATATTTCCATGTTGACGCGTCAGTGTCCAGCCGAACGCGATTGTTGGTGGTTGGACGTTGATGTGCCCCGCTTTTCCCGCGGTGGACCCTGTCGACGCACGTCACGGGCACAGGCGACCTGGTCGTGCAAAGCAACTGATGCGATTCTTATCTTACCCGTTTCATCTCAGGCTGGGACTGTCGCTTCGGTCCCAGCCTTGACCTCGAGAAGCTTTCCTACAGCCATGGCGCTGCCTAAGAGCATGCGCTACTTGGCCGCCGCTGCGGTCTGCATCTTTGTGTACCTGTTTGTGCAGCTGCTTCATTCACCGCGGACGAGCCTACAGCTCCCGACAAACAATGGCAGACTCCCCCTATCGTCGCACGGCGATGCGTATCATGACCCACTACTAGACCGTACGACTTCTTGCGCGTCGTCATGTTTTCCTTGACTAACAATCTGATTCAGCGTCCGGCGAACCGACCAGTCCATTGACTCGAGTCCAAGGCGACAACTACGCCGCAAACAACCCCATGAGCGCGCGCATCAATGCTACCATACTAACTCTGGTCCGTAATGAAGAGCTCGAGGGCATGCTGCAGAGCATGCATGACCTGGAGCGAACCTGGAACCACAAGTTCAACTATCCATGGACCTTCTTCAATGACAAACCCTTTACCAAGGAGTTCAAAGAGAAGACACGCGCAGCCACCAAGGCTGATGTGCGCTACGGTATGACATATTGCCACCTACCTGCGTATATAGGCCAGTTCAAGCTGACATGACGCGATAGAACTAATTCCAGCCGAGCACTGGGATGTACCCTCGTGGATCAACCACGATCTCTACCAAGAATCCGTCGACCTCCTCCTCAAACAATCAGTACAATACATGGACAAGCAGTCCTATCATCAAATGTGTCGTTGGAATAGTGGCATGTTTACAGAGCATCCAGCTCTAAAGGACATCCAATACTACTGGCGTGTCGAGCCCCACGTTCGCTTCTTCTGCGACGTCGATTACGACGTATTCAAATGGATGCAGGATCACAACAAAACCTACGGTTTCAACATAAACTTGTACGACAGTCCGGACAGCGTTGCTACCTTGTGGCCAGAAACGAACAAATTCCTTGGCGATCATCCAGACTACGTGCATCCAAACAGCGCACGTAAATGGTTGGAAGATGACAAGCGAAGGCCAGAAAACGCCCGCATAGCCAATGGATACTCGACATGCCACTTCTGGTCCAACTTCGAGATCGCTGACATGGGCTTCTGGCGCAGTAAAAAGTACCGCGACTACTTCACCCATCTCGATCGAGCCGGCGGCTTCTTCTACGAACGCTGGGGTGATGCGCCTGTCCATAGTGTTGCACTAGGCCTATTTGAGGACAAGAGCAAAATACACTGGTTCCGTGACATCGGATACCAACACGTGCCCTTCTTCAATTGTCCGAACAGTCCAAAGTGTTCAGGCTGCGTCGCCGGTCAGTTTACTGATGGCGCGAATTGGCTTGATCAGGAGGACTGTCGGCCACTCTGGTTCAAGTATGTGGGCATGGATTGAAAGCCATGCCATCGAAATTGGTTTTCGGAAAAGCGTATAGATTTTCGCAATATTGTATACCATTTGCATATCTGCCCGGTCGGACTGCATGCACAGACGCTTGGACATGAGATTACGCGGCGTAGGAATTTGATGCATTGCTTTATGGTGTTATGCCTAGGCATGGATACGTTTGCATCTTAATCAACAAGGTCCCAATGAGAGGATCTCGACGAGAACCCATTCTCGCTACCTAAACATGTTGTACAATTATACTTTTTGGCAATTTGGGATGCATATGATTGCGACATATAACATTCCAAGAATAGATATTATCCCGTTTCGCGTCTTCATGTGAAACTACGAGTTGCTTCCGAGACTCCGACTCCGGTGTTCCCCACTTTTCCAGCCCCACAATTTTGGCTCCCGCCTTGTCACCCACTGAACTCTCTCTTGACCTCACTCCAAAACTTAATTTTTCTAAAAGAAACATTGCAATAACGGAATTCGCGACGTATAGCTATCACATCGCGCACGATATAAGTACTGGTGGTGAGTCTAGGTAGAGAGTATTGCATTGGGGAAGCTCATTATTGTGGTGTTGGAATAGTATGGTATACGAAGTCTACAGGCCGTGTACACCGACACCACGAATCGCTGAGGGGTATCGTGATTTATGCCAACGCCAATTCAATGCCGTAAGACGAAGGCTAACACGCTGGAACAGAAGACTCTAAGCAAGCATACCAGAACAAAATCCCAAACCACCAAAAGGAAAATCCAAGAAAAAAAATCCAATGCGCCATCCTGCAGCGCCAACAATCATCGCAGTCCTCCTGGGATTCCTCATCGCCATGATCGTCTGGGCCAGATGGCGAGACGACGACCACCATGAAGGCAACCCTCACCCTGACGACGTTCCTCGACCCAGAGAGGCTTGAGCCCTCTCTCCCGTCTTCTGCAGCCACTCCTCCAACCTCCTTCGAAAGTCCTCCTCCCAAAGCGAAAGCCCACTAACACCCTCTTCGGGGCTCTTCTGAACAACGCCCTCTTCGGGACTCTCTTGAAGAGTCGTCAACTCCGCCCAAAAGGTTTCTTCAGGTTCCTCTGGAGTGGCCTCTTCAGAGGTCAGACGAGAACTCTCAGAAGAAGCCCCTAGAGAACCCTGTGTGCTCCCGAACATACTTTTCTGCTCGCTATGATAGGAGCTCTCCCGGGAACTCCCAACTGCCGGCTCAATCGTAGCAGCCGGCGGGTCCTCCTGCGTAACGTCAGATGGCGCCTGCTGCTCCTCCCGCGCCGCCTTGAGGCTCTTTACCTTTTCCTTGCGCTCCTTCCCTGTCAACTGCGCCTTCTCGCCCCTCGCCAAACGCTTGTACGAGTCCGTGACCCCAGCAGGGCGGCCACGGCCCCGTTTGGGAAGCGCTGGGTCGGGGAGAGGGTAGATGCGCGGACGGCCTGGGCCTCTTCGCGCTGGCTTCGGAGCTGCCTCGCATGCTGCCTCACCCATCGCTCTGGGTGTTGCCGTGAGCTCCTGTTTAGCGACAGGCATCCACGTATTTGTGGTGGCAAACTGGGTGGGCTGGGGCTGGGGCTGGGACTGGGACTGGGGCACAGGGTATGCATTGGCATACGCGTTGATGGCAGCATAGGGCTGGACCAGCCGTTGCACGGCCGATACCCCGTAGTAATCGTAGGGCTGTACTGGCTGTGATGCCGGCACCCCATTGAAGTTGAAGAGCTGGACCGGTTGTAACTGGGTCGGTACTCTATTGGGTTCGTGAAAGTTGAAGGGCTGAAATGGCGGTTGAGCCATTACCCCGTTGAAGGCAAAGGGCTGGACTGGCTGTTGCGCCAGTACCCCGTTGTTGAAGTGACAGGGCTGGACCGGCTGTGGCGGGGCAGGTACCCTATTGAAATTATTGAAGTTGTGAGGCAGGGCCGACTGTGGCTGGGCCGGCACCTCATTGGCATCGGAGGGCTCGAAGTTCTGGCCCTGGAAGAAGTAGAAGTTAAACATGGAGTTGGTGTGATCCATGTTTTTGAAGAGAGAGAAGAGACGTGGTGTTGAAAGAGAAGTTGTCCAAAGTGAAGAGTTATCTTGGAGATGTGTTGAAAGGTGATGAAGAGGAACGGGAGCGAAAGAGCGAGATTTATGTCTTCGCGCTGGCTGAGATGATCGGAGCGCCGATATCTGCTACCACGTTCGGGCATCGTGAGAAATCTGGTACTAGTAGTTGATGCGGCAATCGTGACGAGGACCAAAGGATATCGGAAGCTCTATTCGGGGTCACCCAGACCGGAGGAGAACATTCGAGTCACCCAGGTCGGAAGGCACTATTCGAGCTTACCCAGAACGACACAGCTTACCACTCAGATACGCACCCGACGATTTCGCTTCACAGATTCCACAACGACATCTACGGTATGAGCAAAAGTGCTTTCAAGCGCTCACGAATGTACACCTTTCTACTCGGCTGAATTTTTCCATACGATCACCAACAAGTTCCTATACCAGAACATGAGAGGATGATAGACAGACAGCCATAGCCTCCAGTCCTGACTGTTGACTCTATACATCTATGGGGACAACCTTGGTACATCCCAAATCCGACTTAGTCACACCAACACAGTTTCATGGTTCATTAGAGCAATCTCCCGATATTGAACCATTTTCAACCAGGCGCTGCAAGTATCCGACATTGATCTATTTTTAACCAGCCTACAAGTCTCCGACGTTAACCTAGTTACAACTAGGCGCCGCAACGAGGTATCCCTTGTCTACCCGCAAGGCGTGACTCTGATTTAGACTGGCTTCGACATTGACGCTGTCGGCCACCGTACGTATGCTGTACTCGAGACACACGCGCCTTTCAAATTACATGTATTTGGAGAATCGGCACATTCAAGGTATCTACACCTTGAGATGTCTACGAATTCGAGATACCTACACATCCAAGTTGCGTTCGCATCCGAGATACCTGCAGATTCAAGATACCTGCGGCTTCAAGTACCCGGGCATTGAAAAGGAAACGACGTCACTGCGCCATCTATCGGAAGGCAAGAGTCTCTCCTTTCGCCACCTTTTCCCAATAGAGCGTACATCCGACTGCCGATCCATCCTACCGTGGTTCAGCAATATCCGCATCCCGGAGATCTTATACAAAACCTATGCATGCCCTAAGAGTATGAGTCTGAACACTCCCACAAAACCTATGCATGCTCGAAGAGTATGAGTCTAAACCTATACAGTAGAAAGTTACGAACCACCATCAGCACCGACCATACAGAAGCTCGCGATACCGTTGAGGTCATGTACGGGTGGCCGTGTGCTGGACAAGTAAACTGACGATTACTGTTTGGTGGTCGAATATAGTGCATCTGTTTTGATCACTAGTGCCGCAAACATCCCAAAGTAAACAAACGAAAGGTGGCTTCACCCCAACCAAATAGTCGACACGATCCTGCGAGTCGAAGTGGGGAGAGCTGTTGGCCATTTGGGGAGTAGTTTCAATACGGTTGAGGGAGGGAGAGAGAGTGAAGCTGGAGGTGGAGGTTTGAGATGGGTTCGCTTTTTTTGTTTGTGGTGTTGGGCGAAAACGAAGGGTTTTTAGCAGCGGAAAGGGGCATTTCTTCACACCGCACAGAAACTCGGGTAATCAAAAAGGTGTCTCGTATAGTTTGATAGTCACACAAGCAAGACGTACAACTCAAATGATCAAAAATGCATCTCAAAATCTGTCTGATGGTGGCACAAACACAAGAAGACAACAAGTCATTTGGGTATCATAAATTCTCACCGCCCACAATGCCCACCAGCCAACCCACGCAAGCACATCTCACTCAGCATCCCCCCTCTCCCTCTCCATCCGCGCCCTGATATCCCTAACCAAAGCCTTTGCATCCTCAACCTCGACCCCATCCTGACACAACTCATTCGCAAGCTCCATAGCCCTCTGATACATACCACGCATATACTCCCACCTAGCCAGCCAAAGCCTCGCCTTGCTCGTCGTAGCCGTGACGCCGACGCCGCCAGCGCCCTCCGCCCCGGCATCGTCCGCATCCGGCCCTTCCTCCTGCGCAAGCACCAACTCCATGTAGGCCGCACACTCATTCATGTTCTGCGTGCGCTCAAACAGCAGCGCAATCTGATATAAGACCTCGGGGTCGAGCACGCCGCCGCCCAGCCCCGCCTCGCTGCCAAACGAGGACCCGACGCCCGCATCGTAGTACGAGCCCGCGACGAGCGCACGCTTGTACGCGCGGATCCCGTTGCTGACTTTGCCGACCTTGCCGAAGCACTGGCCGACGGCCATCCACAGCTTGGGGTCGTAAGGACGTAGGGCCGCGGCGCGCTGGTGGTAAAACAAAGCATACGAGTGCATTTCGAGGACCTCGTAGGTTTGCCCGAGGCCGTACCAGGCGCGGTAGTCTTTGCGATTAACGTCGACGGCGCGGCGGTAGGATTCGATGGCAGCGTGAGTGTTTTTCATTTCGACGAATTCGTGGCCCATTAGGGTCCAGGCAGAGAGGAAGGTGCGGTCGAGGGTGAGGGCGCGCCGGAAGTACATGACGGCTTTTTCGTGCTCGGATTTGAGCGAATAGTAGTTGCCGACTACGCAGCATGTTTCGGGGCGGAATTTATCGGTTGAAGTGGCAACTTGGGCGAGGAAGGCGAGCTTGGGACGCAGGCCCATTACGTAGAGGATGTTGGAGTAGTTGTCTAGGTGGTCGAGCCGGTGTGGGTCTGAGATGAGTAGGTCTGAGAATATTTGCTCGGCATCGTCAAAGTCTTTGTTGTGGTAATGTAGTAGTGCTCGCTGGGTTTTTAGAAAGGCAGAGTCTGGGAAGATGGCTAGGATTTGCGATAAAGAGCTGTGAATCTGGTCACTGACAGAATACAGCTCTTGCGATGCATAGACGTGGAAGATGAAAGCCATGAGATTCTGTGGGAGTCGGGTGATAATTTGGGCCAGTTCTTCAACAGTGCCTAACAAGCCCATGAGTTCCTGCCATGCGCCCCAATTATAGGTACACTGGTGAACGCTTTTGATGAAATAGTCTTTGGCCAGACTCTCGTTCTTGCCTTTGGCAAGGACAATGCCATAGAGGTATTCCAGCCAGCCTTGCGCCTGTCGTCCGCTATTTGGTAGGTAGTTGAACCAATCTTGCAGTATTGTTGATATTCCGGGGAGCTCTTTATTCATGGTGACACCTCCATCCTGGGGACCGAGAATCATTTCACTATCCTCGTTCATGCGCTTCTCGCCGGCAATGTACTTCGCATACAGTGCTAAGAAAAGGGACTTTTGGCTCAATTTCGACACCAAGTCAGTCTGAAATTTGATACTCGCAGATGTGCCTGATTTTTGCCTTGATTTTCCTTTGGTTGCCTGCTTGGTCTTTGCAGCGGGGGAGGCGGTCGCGTGTGAGGAGCCCTTAGGTAAAGGCCCAGGGAGGAAAACGGCAGCGCAGCGGTCATACTCGCGACAGTCAAAATATGTCTTGGCGAGGAGATACTTGTGAGCTTCTCGAGCTTCGAGACGCATTTCTAGCGCATTTTTGGGCACGAGATTCGGCGTATGCGGGGGCGCGTCCGACATGGGCGAGTCGACCTCGGTATCTGAGCCATCAAGGTCTTCGTCTGCGTTGGCGGAAGGGAGCGAATTGAGCAGTTCTGCGGCCCTTGTAGTCAATATCAGTACATGCGCCGTCTCCATATACACCAATAAACACGATATGAACAATCTGAACACACCATTTCGCCGAGTGGTAGAGACAGCGCTCAGTGCAGGAAACAACCGCATCCTGCAGCTGGACCTTGAGCTGGGCCTCATCGGCCGGCGATAGGGTGCCCATATCGGACACGTCTGGGTGATGGCGCGAATGCAAGTTGTTTTGTTTATCCAACTCGACGGCGCACTTACTATGACGCGCATGTTGATTCTTGGCACAGACCGCACAGACCACTTCGCCGCGGAAATGACTTCGTTTGCTACCCCCGACCCAAACACGCCAAAAACCCTCTTGTTCAGCCTGCATGTCAGTTGTCTCCGATTGATCCTGACCACCCCGACATCGCTCAGCACAACATGCCTACCACACTGCAAGAGTTCGAGAGCGTCTGGCCTCGCATAAGGTCCGACCTGCAGGAGCACTGCAAAAACTACAACCTGCCTCAGCAATCACTTGATTGGTTCACAAAGGTACTGCCCAACAAAGGCTCCCGGCACATATACTGATCTTTCCGTCAGTCTCTCGACTACAATGTCGTCGGCGGAAAATGCAACCGGGGAATGTCCGTTGTCGACACTACGTCGATCCTCACGAACCAAGGCCTAGACCCAGCATCTGAGGAATACTTTCGTCCTGCCTTGTTGGGCTGGTGCATCGAGCTTCTTCAGGCGTTTTTCCTCGTATCGGACGATATCATGGATTCTTCAAAGACGCGTCGTGGGAACCCGTGCTGGTACCTCGTCCCCAAGGTCGGCATGGTCGCCATCAACGATGCCTTCATGCTCGAAGGATCCATATATATGCTCTTGAAGAAATATTTTCGACAAGAGAAGAGTTATGTCGACATCCTGGACTTGTTCCACGAAGTCACTTTCCAAACCGAATGCGGCCAGATATGCGATCTACTAACCGCACCCGAGGACGAAGTCAACCTCGATAATTTCTGCCTTGAAAAGTTCTCCTTCATTGTTATCTACAAGACCGCGTACTACTCCTTCTACCTCCCCGTTGCTCTCGCCCTGCACTACATCGGTTCAGCGACCGAGGAAAACCTCAAGACCGCCCATGATATCCTCATCCCGATGGGCGAGTATTTCCAAGCACAAGACGACTACCTCGATGCTTTCGCCGACCCTGAAGTCCTCGGCAAGGTCGGCACCGACATCCAGGATAATAAGTGCTCATGGATCGTCAACCAAGCCCTGAAGAAGGCTAGTCCTGAGCAGCGCAAGGTGTTGGAAGAGAACTATGGCCGGAAAGACTGTGCGAAGGAGGCCAAGGTCAAGGAACTCTACCACGAGCTCAGGCTACAAGAATTCTACACGCAATGGGAAGAGGAGCGTGTCGCCGATCTCAAGTCCAAGATTGACAATGTGGATGAGTCGCGTGGGCTGAAAAAGGAGGTATTCGAGGCCTTCTTGAAGAAGATCTACAAGAGGAGCAAGTAAGCAGCGACGCGTTAATGAATAGGAAAAGAATGTCCATGAGACGGATAAGTCCAAGGAGGAAATTTCAACCTTTCTCTAAAAGATCTACAAATGAATGAATAAACGGTGGCTCGTTAATAGTAATAGTACAGGCGCATGTATGCGAAATACCATTAAATTTTCTAGTTATTCATAACAAACGATTCATTAGTTATCTGGAATATTTACTGTAATTTCGTGGCTACGAACTGGAGTGGCTTGACAAAACAACCCTTATAAATAACCAGAACACCACGAAGTGCCGCTAACCCAGGAAAGCAAAGATACACCCTTCAAGAGAACCCCGAGTCTGACTACACGAGGCATAAACTCAATTTGCACATATGTTTGGCACAAATCAACACATCGATCGCTCATCCTTGCTAACAACAAATGCGCAACACTCTATTGCTCTTGGCCGCACATCATGACCGCATCGGCAACCACAGAGCGAAATCGAACGCCTTTTCAATCCTGATTGACAAATGCAAGGCTGACCAGGAACACTTGCTTAATAAAGTTTCAGCGGTGACCTTGCCCAGAGGACAAGGAAGTTAACGGAAGAGACGCCGATGCAATCATCGAAGAACCGCCGACCAAATTGTCGGGAAAAAGCCGCGCCCATCAAGTACAAAAAACAGCCCAAACCCAGTAATGCATTGTCAACCCATTACCCAGGTTCCCTTAATCCCCAAAGCGCCACCGTAGCCTCACCCAAGTCCATCGTTAACCCCCGGCCTCGCACCACCTGAAAGCATGTTCGCCCACACCAAATCCGCAACCCTCCTCCTTGCATCCTGCGCCCTCTCCTCCGCAGGCCCCATCTTAGAACGCCAAACCACCGGCCTCGAAGTCACCAACCTCAGCAAAAACGGCACATCGACCAGCGGCGAAGCCCGCGCCGCCGCTGCCGGCACACTGCACCCCTTCGGCGGCATCGGCGTCGGTAAGCAACAACCGCGTCCCCCGGGAAGAGAAACCCCCTAACATGCATTCTAGGCTGCGGCATCAACTGGAAAGAAGACGTGTCGTACGGCGGCGGGCTACAAGCTGGGTCCGCGACGTTTGGGCTGGGCAGCGGGTTTACGATCAAGCCGGATGGATTCGATATTGGGGTTGGTATTGGGTTAAATGCTGTGAATGCCAGTGCGAATTTCCAGGTTACCGGGTCGATGAATGGAACATTTGAGTTTGTGTTTGAGGCGTCGTCGGAGAAGGTTGAGTGTGTGCCTGAGCAGGTGGGAGGGAAGACGAGGGTACGGTGTAGGGTTGGGTAGAGGGCTGTGGCCGGGTTGTTTTGAGGTGCAGGTATTCGCCTGATAATATACCATAATATTTTTATACGGTGATATAGTTTTCGGGTTTGCTTCACGTAAGTAATAAGTGTATATGAGATAATTGTGAAAGGCATGATTGACTCCGGGGCGTGGATATGGATGGCAATTCAAGAGCATAAAATACAGTCTTGGACTATTGGCAAACTTATGATACTTGAAAACGTTAAAATTACGAACACCTTGTGTTGTGCCTAAAATAAATAGTTTGAAGCTTTGTAACGCCTCCGCCAAAACCTTCAGGCCTTGAAACATTTACCTTAACAATCACATTCATCACCTTCTTTATTTCAAATACCGAAATAATCATAACCTCATAATTCCTAGCCATTTCCGAATTCCCCAATTTTGTATCGTTACACCGCAACGATCCCTCGATTACAGCACACTGTGCCCGGTGCAACAACTTGCGGAGGTTCAATCCTAGCCGTAGAACAAAGACCGAACTTGTTTTCACCGACACAAAAGATGTCTTGAGTACAGGTAGGCGAGGTGATCGTGGGTGGTAACAACCCAGGGTAACGGAACGCACCACTAGGTTTGGTTTGTATTTCGACTTAATGGAAAATAAACCACATACTGTTATTCCCTGGCTTCTTTCCGTCGGCTGGAACTCCTCTCCTTGACGTCTATACCCACCTGAAGAGAAACGGCCGGGAAACGAGCGGTTGGCCTTGACGGCGGCTGTGCCCTCTATCTTGATAATGAATTTGCCTTTAATGGCTTATAAACTCTGAAGTCTAGGTTTTGCAACATTGAATGGATTGAAATCCCGTCGGTGAAGATATTCAGATCGTTGATATTAAAATCTAGGTCGAAGTAAACACCGAGCTTGCCACAAACTCAGAGACTCAACACCACGCTAAAAAAGTCGTGATCTTTGAACTCAGCTCAGTCTCTCCATCTCAACTCTCCAACACCAAAACACCATCTCCCTCCCATACCAATCTCGCCATTATATCGTCGAACGACTCTCCATTATACTCGCCATCTTCAAGTACATTATGCCGCCGAAAGAGCTCATCTCGAACCCCGGTTTTACGATATTCTGGCGGCAAAAATATAAACTTCTGGGACGTAAACTTATCGGCAAGGAGGTCTACGATAGTTACCAAAAGCTTATATGGGAGTATGTTAAAGTCAGCTCGAAGGATAGCCAAAGCCCTATCGGTTTTATTGTTTCGAATGGCGACTGCAAGCAACTCGAGCTGATCGCTTATACTACCTAAATGTGAGTAGAGACGATCCGTAGAGGCTGATTTTTTGGTCCGCCGAACTCGCCCTATTGATTCTGTGCCAGCTCTTTTACGCCGTATAGCTGTCTCACCTGGGAGCTCATCTGGATCGTCTTCTATCTCCACTGAATCACTGATATCGTTGGGGCTGGCGCTGCTTAAGAGATCCTCAATACTTAGAGCTGACTTGCCGGTGGCTGAGACTCCCTCGGAGAGCACTCGTAGCCGCTCCTCATACTTGAATCGCTTATTTCTGAACTTTCTGGCATCTTTGTGGGCTTCAAGATAGGCTCTAAGCGCGTCCTCGGAGGCGCTGACCAGCTCGTCGTCAGTCGTCTTACACTCAGACTAGTTCATGAGCTCAGTATAAACTCTATAATCCTTCTTGGGGATGTTATATTTGTGCTTGCACTGGCCTCGAGTTACGGCCTGGCTAGAGACTCGAGATACCTCGCGCATCGCCAAAACCCAAGCTTCTGGCTTGTACCCCGAGTCTGAGCGAAGGCCGCGGTTGAGAGCGCTCGTGAGAGCCTTAGTAAGAGCCAACTCACTCCCTTCGCTCCATTCGAAGGCGCCGTTCGGCTGAGATGACTGCGATCGCGCGGGTGCCGGCGACGGTATAGGCGCCCATATGAGAGTAGTAGTAACTACACTCGAGGAACGCTGAGATGGGGATGGAGAGGCCTCACTGAGAACAGCGCAAGCGACTCACGCGAGATTGGCGTCGTACAACGTACTTGGAGGCTCCATGGGGTTGAGACGGTCACGAAAACGGTTAAGATGGAGTACAAACAGACAAACTGTCGCACTGAGCGCACTAAAGTTTTGTCTGACTCGGCTCGGTAAGGCCAGTGGCGTAGACTAAGGCGCCCTCGGCCACGTTACTCGGCGTTACCTACAGCAAAAACGGGTTGAAAAATAGGTGCGCACCGAACTGGGTCTTAGTGCTGTTATCACGCCTCAGCCTTATGAATTTAAAGCACATTTGGTGCAAAGCATACCTTTGTTGTAACAAATTCGTGTCATAGAACTGACATGTCCATTTCCCTATCCCCAGGCACTCGCATTTCTTGTTTTCATAGCGACTACTTCGCAGGCCTCTTCGAGAACTCTTGCCACCACCTCTTCTTAGGAATCTTCTTGGAAAGAAGTTTGGGACGCTCAGTGACTTCAGTAGGCAATACAAACTTACCCCCCAGCTTTTCTACCATTCTACGGTGTCGATTGGCTTGTGCCAAATCTAGCGGCGTCTCGCCTTCATGATTTTGCCAGTGCATCTTTGCCCCGTGTGCCAACAAGCCTTCCGCCATTGAAATATTACCCTTACGGGCCGCTTCATGAAGCGGTGTTGACCCTGAATTATCTTCTGAATCGACGTCTAACCCACGGGCTATAAACTTGCCCAAGATATCACGTCCCGTGATTGATGAAGCAGCTAAGTAATGTAGAATGCCTTTTCCAGTCTTATGATCTTTCAGTTGCACGTCATCATCCTCTGTATATTCTTCAAAGAGTAGAGTAGCAAGATCGCCGCGGTCCTTCTCTATGACGTAGATTAGGTCAGAGGGTCGGGTTTGGTGAAGTTTGGCCCCGAACGAAAGAAGTACTATAACCCATTTAATATCACTGAAAGATAATACCTTATCAAAATATGAGGCGTTGCACGACGGTGTAGCGTTGACATTTGCGCCACTCTCTAGAAGCGCCAATGCGACATTCATCCATGTTGCAATATGCAAAGGTGTATTTCCATGTGCATCTTGGAGGTCGAGGAGAGCTCCATGGGCTAGTAGCAGAGGTACATTCCAATCTTTTTTTTTATCCTCAAGAGATACCATATAGTGAAGTGCAGTCCGGCCGTCAGTATCATGACCGACAGCGTTGACCTCAGCTCCTGCCCTCAGTAACATACGCATAGAAAAAGGGCAGTCTCCCACTGATGCGAGCGTCAGTGGGCTAGTAGAAATTTCCTGCTCATCATAGTTAACTTTCGCTTTTCGATCTAGAAGTAGTTGTATGAGTTCCAGGTCTTCATGTCGCGCCGCAATATGCATCAATGATTGCCCGTTAGAGATAAGATTCACATCCCCCCCACAGTTCAGTAGAAGCTCTACAATTTCCCTTCCATGGTCAATTGGTCGTCTGGAACCATGCCCAATAAACCATTTCAGAGCACTATTCGGGTCCTTTCGATACGAATTTGGGCCTTTGAAGCCAGCATCGTTGAGGGTCTTCATTATGATATTTGAGATTTGTTGGGGAGAGTGAATCACTTTAGTAGCAGCCAATTTTTCCATGATTACTTTGTCGTAATATTGGTGACCAGGGTAGGGGGCTAGAGGTTTGACGAGAAGGTCCTCACTGGCTGGCCAGCCTGAATGTTCGACCAAGCGCTTGTGATCGTGTGTGATACCTTCCAAGCTTTCTGGGTACGGCGAATAGTCCTTATTGCTGATTGGTGTTCCGCACGGAGGATTGGTTTCTTCGTATTTCCGTTCAGCCACGCAGCTATTGCATTGGCAAATCGTAAGAGTGTATTGCAAAGCAACGGTATTGCACAACGTGTCGTGTGCGTATTTCAAGATGTGATTCGGACAAAGACAACAACCGCCAGTATTCTTCTGAAATATTTGACCTCGCCGTAGCACAGCGGCGCTAACTAAGCAAGGTCCGCAAAAGCAATTGGTTGAATCAAGGCCTGTAAATTGGCGCACCTCCTCATCGAAGTTAGCTTTTGCTCTTTCTTCGTAATCAGGCGATTCTTTTAGTATATGCGTTCGGAGAATCTCGGAAATTTTTTCAACTGTGCTGAACATAATTGGTGTGTTCCCGAAACGGTTCTCTTTGTTGATATGAGCACCTGCTGAGATGAGTCGGTTGACCATATCTTCCGCATTTATTTCCGAAACCTTTGCCTCTATGCATACATAATGAAGTGGACCGTACCCAAATTTATCGATTGTGTTGATCTCTTCTGGAGACAGTAGTGGAATTAGCAGCCTGGCTATATTGAAATTCCGGCATTTCAAAGCAAGGATCAGTGGCGTCCGACCGAGAAGATCCTGATGATGCGCTTGAGCACCGCTTTGAAGTAGCATCTCAGCCACCTTTGTATTTCCCTTTTCCGCAGCATGGTGCAGCGCGGAGTGGTGAAACGCCGTCAAGCAATCCCTCATCTCGGGTTTCGTGTTCAATACATGCTGTACCACGTCCTTGGCGAGAGCCTTATTGGTGAAACTACTGGCAAGTATAAGAATATTGAAACCCCTATTTTCGCAAACTGAGTTGTCAATTAGTCGATGTAATTGCGACATCCAAGTAGGTTCCCTTTGCCTAAGCCGGACTAAGAGGCACTCAAATCGCGGATGGCTGTCGAAGAAAGCGTTCTCGATATGGGTGGGGTCAGAAAATTCACCCTGACCAACATTTTGGGGCATTGCTAGTGCAGTTTCTAGGGGAGTGTTGGAGAGGTTTTGGAGTTTGTGACCTTCGCTTTGCTCATCATTACTTTGGTTTATCTTTTCGACGACTGGTACAAATGGCTCTAAGCTCAACGCATTCCTAGGACTGGAGTAGACTGATTTGATCTGTTTTCCAGTTACTGGTCTTTCCGGATGTTCAGTCTCATTGGAAATCGATGATGTTTCAAAATTTTCATCGTGGGCGCTTTGTAATCGATTTGTTGTCAAATTAAATTGAGCAGTCGACGCATTTCCCTCCCCAGTTTGATTCACTTGCTGTTCCGAAATCGAATTTTCCGGAACCCGTTGGTCTTTTAGTATCTCCACCGAGGAAAGGGTTGTCATGTTGCTGAAAGTATTTGCTGTCTCGAAAATTTCGTTCTCAACAACCGAGCCTTCCCATGACGTGGTATCTGAGAGAAAGTCGTGGAAACAACATTCTCGGAGATAGGGCATACTTACGCGCGGTGCCGTTGATATATAGTCAACTAAATCCTCTGCTGTAGGCCGTATGCTTGGGTCTGACGTAGTCATCTTCTCGATCCATTCAAAGAGCAGTGCGTCTGTTTCACCGCAAGAATCTTGAATCATGTTGATCCAAATAGCGATTGCATCTTGATTGAGCCAATAGGCCGCAGAGGGAGTTCCGAGAGAGCCAAAAAACTCAACCTTGCTTCGCAGTGACTTTCCAGACAATATAGTCTATACAACGAAGAGTTACGATCTGTTTGTGCAGAAATAGTGTTTACTTACAGCCATTTCAATGAAAACGCACCCTAGAGACCATATATCAGATGGCTTGCCGCGAGCCTGTTGCTTTACAACCTTGGATTTTATCAGTATAGCCATCAGTCGCTTGCAACTCAGGTAGTACCTCAGGCGCAACATATAATTTTGTATACGCTTCAGAAGGACCTACAGTTAGGTCGTTGTCAAATTCACTATAGTCGTGGGCTGTTCCGAAATCAGCGAGTAATACATTATCTCCCTCTTTCGGCGCAAATACGTCAGCTAATTTTTCATCACGAATATTTACTTAGTGCTCACCAATCAGAATGTTGTGTGGTTTCAGATCTTTATGTCTGCACTTTTCTCGGTGCAAATATGCCAAAGCCGAAGAGAGACAGCCAATCCATGAGCGAAGTGTAGTTAAGTCACTTTGAGTCCAGTCTTGTTTCAATAAATATCGGTGAAGGTCAATATCTGCCACAGGGCTCATAATGATTCCCACATATCGTTTGTCAGTGTAAGAACTGTAAGTCTGGATTAGCAGGAACTAGCAGGAACTAGCAGAAACTACGCTAGGATACTTACCCAACAAATTTCACGAGATGATAGTGCGACAATCGTTTCAAGTTATGCACTTCGTTTTCGAATGCGATGAGAGCTTTACGGTTCTTGGCGAATACATCAGACCTGTCGATCCTTTTGCGCTGTCAAGAATGAGCAATGTTAATTTTACTGGCATGGTAAGGTAGACGTACTGCATACTCTTGTAAAGTAAGTCTGCTTCGGAGCCGAACTTTATCAACCACGCTGAAGCCACCCGATCCTAGTTTTCCAAGACTGACAAAAACAGTATCTGAGCTCTTGTCTAAAAGTCGTCAACGATTTGTCAAGATGGTCATAGAATAAATTTACCCAAGTGACGATGTCGACCTCCTCGTACCAGGTCCGCTGACCTTTCACTAAGGACGTAGCGCTGTGTCTGGAGGAAGTTGCGTTTTTCGCCAATCTCTTTGATAGCCCCAGGAATAGTCATTTCATTGTATGGGAAATCGATATCTTTGTAGCCATTGAGAATTAATTCATCCATTACCTTAATTTCGTTCATCAGTCTGAGTACTAGATATGTCCTTGGCCTTTCACTCCATCGAATCTTTCCCACGGCTGCCAGGAGCTCTGCAATCTGAACAATAACATCATCGGAATATGGTCTGTTTATTCCCATTCGTTGGGCGGATGCGGCCGATAGCAAAGCGGAGACTTGTTCTTCGAAAGCTTGGGCGGATAGTAGCGAGCTTCCACCATCTATGGATGCCCCAGAACCGGACTTTACTAGCGTAAGAAGTTCCAACGAAGGACTTTTTATTTCCTGCGCCATGCTTTGAGCCGCAGCACGGTCCGATTGAATTGTCGATGTAGCAAGGTTCAGAGAGCCGGCCGAACTATTCGGTCTGCCGGGACTAGTAGCGGTGGATGGCGCATCGGATGCTTCCTGTAGTCGCAGTGCCTCGATTTCATCGGCTTCAGGTGTATACTTAAGTTGTGGCACAAATCTTTGATCTGCAACAGCGAGTGGAGGGTTTCTTGGCGCAGATCCCTCTATTCCTGGCTGCTCTATGAGCGTTGTGAGATACTCGAGGTGTAGGGTTGCCCGTCGTTGCAACTTGAATGAAGTATGTTGAATGCCTTTCATGTCATCAATAAGTTGTGTCTGTTCGTCATCGGCTGGGTTAGCTTGTTGCGTATTGATCTGCTGGGCTATTTGTTCGATTGCCTTCTGCAATTCATCGAGCTGAGCTTTGAGATCCGTCGCATGGCGAGCGTCGCGATCGGCTATTTGCATCTGCTTACATCTAAAATCTAATTGTCAGACGCAGGCAAATGGAAATTAAAGACACGCTTACGTTGCGAGCAGTTGAAATGCCAGTTGAATCGAGCTTTTGTGGGCTTGAAAGCTGTGCTTGAGGCGGTCGATATTTTCCATGCGCCGATCAAGTCGCCACTGTAGATAAGTTCGATTGACGACGTTTTTGCGAATTTGCAAGCCAAGCTCAGATAGGAGATCGAGCAATCTTTGGGCTTCTCTCGAACAACCCTCCAAAGCCTTCTGGAGACTCCCCAAGAGAGTGACATCAGTATCATTCTGCACTTCCTTTACAGCTGCAATGAAGTTTGGGACACTGAATAGCCGGTGAATATTGTCAGTTAACTCGTAGATAGTGTCTAGGTCTGAGTGGAGGTCGCGAAGTGTTTCGTGCACCGTCTTTCCGTCCTGGTAAGCTTTGCGGAGTGCGGTGGCAACGGTACCAATGATTTTGGTGACTTGAAGTGACAGACTAATAATGCTCACTGGATCGACCATATTGATCTATCTTCTGGGAGTTCAAACACACTTGGCGCTGTAGCCAGCTCTGATAAATGGTTTCTCTCCAATTCTGAACCTTGAGATGAATCCTGAGAGAATCAAACAGACCGTGAGATTCGCTTAGACTACGTGCTAGACACTAGTAAAAAGTCTCAACGCGCCATAGGAAAGGCCGGGTTCGAGGATCTCGCATTTTATTGGATCATTCGCCAATGGTTTGCCGTTCAGGTGTTATCAATACGACAATCGAAGGCATTTGAGTGGCCGGTCTGAATGCGGGGGACATGCAGGTTTGTGATGATGTGGGGGCCACATTTGATTGAGAGGCACAAGGCTGAGGCACGCTAGGGAAAGCCAGCTTGTCGGGGTCAAATCGATGCGCTCCTCAATGGGAGTAGACAGCAGAACAATCTTGCACTCTTCTTCTTTCTGGCTTTAGTGTAGCGTGAGATGTACGCATGGCGAAGTGTCATCTCTGGGTGGTAGCTCTGGTTGGTATAAATCTTCTCTTGAGTACCTACTGGCACATTTTTTCATTAGTATGCAGCGCCAGCACAACCCGCAAGATCCTAGACCCTGCAAAATCTTCCTGCTGCAAGCTGGCGATTCGGACGAGCTTTTGGTTTGGTGCAAGGCTGAACACTCACACTAACTAATTCAAGCTAAACATAAGCTAGCCGACAGGGTTCCGAGCCACCCGGGGTTTCAAGCCACCCCTCAGAAACTGGCCACCCATCTGAAAATCGTGTTATCTCAACAATCACCCTACCAAAATAGACAAATGTAAAGAATCTATACAAGTAGCTATTAGTGATCTTAATACTAGTGTTTTTTCAAGTTAAAGAGCTGCTGCAAAGGCGTACAAGATCCCTCGAGCCACGCTCTCTGCGCGTATACGCGGTACACAGAACAGCCAAACCAGCTACGTATACTAGTAGCAATTAACTCTAGACTAAGAAGAGTTTCTTGTACAATAGATCCTTAAAGAGGACGCACGCGCTTTTTATCCCTTATACGCTCGCGCTCGAGAAATAGTAAATTAAATCCTAAGGATAAATAGAGATAACAATCCTATAGGTAAGTATTAGCTATCCTTCTTTATTAAGCGTAACCTACGCGTTATATTAATTGTAAGTAGAAAGATAGAGGCTATATAGGCTAAGGGAGCAATATAAGGATAGATATGCGTATTTCTTAAGTTCTTTAAGAGTACTTGTATAAGGCTAGGTATAAAAGCTAAAGATATATAGAATATAGATAAGACTAGGAAGGCCCTAAGTATATATATAAATACTAGAGTACTTACAAGTAGCTAGAAGAAGAAGGCTTACTATTAGTTACTAGAGAACTATAAGTAGGTATTAATAATTAAGTATATATTAGCTATAAGTAAGAAACTATAGTATTTAGTTATATTTAAAGGGAAAAACCTATAAAGTACCTAGTTTCTTATAATAATTCCTAACTAGCTTTATATAACTTCTAAGAATAGATAGATATCTAATATAATAAGTATTAAGTAGTTAAGATATATATTCTTACCTAATACAGTACCTTTTATAATAAGGTTATAAGACCTCTAAGATCTTGTAATACCCTAGATATATTATAGTTATAGTCCTTAGCCTAGAGCAGGGCTAGTACGCTCTAGTGCAAGGTTAGTATACTATTAGTATAGGGCTAGTCTACTACGCTAGCGTATAAGAAGCTCTATACTTGCGTATAGAGTTAAGTAAGTATTATTTACCTTCTTAAGAATTTTACTTAAATTACTATTATCTCTTTACTATCTTCTATAGCCTATAGTAAGTACTATTACCTTCTAGCTACCCTTAATATAATAATACTTCTCTACTAATAGTCTAGAGATAATAAATATATACTCTTTATACTAGGCTATAACTATAGAAGAAAATACTTAGTTAATAGCTAAACAAGACTCTATATAGAGCGTAAGTAGTACGTAACTAGAATACGCCCTAAGTATACCTATAATAATTAAAGATTGTATTTATAAAGTAACTATTAGGCGTAATAGACTAATCTAACTACGTATACTTTACGCCCTAGAAGAAGAAATTATACGCCTAGAATAAGAACAAGCTACTCTCTATATTATACCTCTTAAAGATAATTCTAAAGTTACTATTCTAGCTTTACGCAAGTAAAATATAACTCCCCTAACTAATAATACGTATATAAAGCGTACACTCTATCCTAAAGACTCTATAGAGTATAAGGGTAAGTTTTTAAGAGAATACTAAGAGTTCTATTACTTGTATAAAATAGTATTTTACCTTATACCTTAAGACTTTAAAGAAGATAAAAACAAAGTCCTTTAGGCTATATAGTATCTTATAGGAGACCTACGTAAACAATAGTATATATACTATAAGCGTAACTATAACGTAGATAAAACTCTTATATAGGGATACTTTAAGAACTACCTACTTAACTTACTCTCTAACCCTATTAATTGTAGTTTAGAAGTAGTAATAGTATACTCTACAGCTACTTAATATAAGGAATAAAGTATAAGATTATTTACTAAATACTTAGATATCTTTAAGGACTAGCTTTCTTAGTATATAGAGGAATAGAGAGTCTAGTATCTCTTTTTAAAACTTTAACCTAAGTTATAAAGAGCTATTACTAATTATTACTAGGTTCTAGCTATAAGAGAAGACCTTAT
>JALNQK010000159.1:0-58785 GCA_028458525.1 Ophiosphaerella herpotricha
TCTAGAGTAATAGAGTCTTTAAGTCTAGTTTAAGTAGTAAGTTAGGTTAGGTACTCTAGCCTTAACTCTAGTAATCCTATCTAATTACTAGAACTAGATAGGCTAGCTCTTCTAGGTTAGTATACTCTCTATTAGCTATTAGTTCCTATATAATAACCTTAATTACTTATATAATAACTTTAATTACCTATTTTTATAACTTTTAGTTTAGGAGTTACTTCTAGAGTAATAAAACTAATTTAATTACGTTACTCTATATAGATTCTTAGATACTTACTAGCCTTACTTATATCTTATATAGGATCTATTAGCTTAACTTCCTAATTATTTACTTAGCCTAGCTTACTTTTAAGTTAATTAAGTAATTTACTTCTAAGTCTTTACTTAGTAGCTATTATAATCTTATAACTTATTAATTACTCTTTAGGGAGAAGTATATCTATATCTTTTCTTAGATCTATAACTTTATTATTGTATAGGATTTTAGTAAGTTTAATTACTTAATTTTCTAGTATTTTATCTTTAATCTTTCTTTAATAGAATTTAGATTTATTAAATATAATATCTCTTATTATAATTACTTAATTAAGTATAGGGACCTATATATAATAGATATTTAATACTTAATAGCTAATTAAATATCTAATATTCTCTCTTAGATTTACTTTAAAATCTCTTTTATACTACCTAGCTATATAATCCTTAATTAGAGGATATATATAGTAGCTATAAGTATATATCTTACTTTAATCTAGGTAAAAGTCTACTATTTTATAGTAGATTGTTATAAGCTTATACTAATAAAAATATTATTAAAACTAGCTATCTAGAACTTTATTTAGAGATTAAAAACTATAGACTATAGATAAGCTAATTATATACAAGTATATAGTAGTATCTAGTATTAGTAGCTAGAAGATTATTAGTAAATTTATACTTATATATATCTTAATTACCTTTATAACAATCTTTTTTTCTACTTACTCTACTAATCTATTTAGTTTATAAGTATATAGTAGAGGTACTACTATCTTAATCTTTTTTTCTTCTACCTAATCTTTATATCTTAATCTACCTTACTATAAGAGAGTAGCTATATTATTATCCTAATAGATCTCTAAGATTATTAGTTAATACTTTCTTTATACTTAATCTTTAAATTAAATAATTACTCTTAATATCTTATTAAGAGATTTTAATTAGAGGTTATAATTAAAAATCTTTCTACTAAATTCTTCTTTAATTAGTATAGACTACTACTTATATAGTTATCCTAAAGGTATATAGAATAGATTCTAGGATATCTTATAAAATAGTTTTAGTAATTACTCTTTTAGTTTTTATAAGATTACTTAGCTTATATAAGTTATAGTATAATCTATATATTAGACTTACTTTATACTATTAATCTATATATTTCTTGTAGCTTATACTAGTACCTAGAGTACTTATTAGCTAAGATATCTAGATTGTTTATACTAAAGATTCTCTAAATCTAATCTTAGCTATAATTTCTATAATCTTCTTATAGCTTATATAATTAATAGAGGCGTAGAGTAATAACTAACTTTATTATATTTAAAGAAAGTAAGATTAAACTTTATTTATAGAGTAGCTATAATTATATTTTCTTTAATTATTCTATATTACAAGGTATAATCTAATCTAAGGTACTAGATCCTAGCCTTCTTTAATTAAGCTTCTAATACAATATTAATATAGAAACCTTCTACTACCTTAATATTTTTAAGTAAAAGGTCTTTAGTACGTAGTCTCTTTAGACTATTAAGTACTCCTTTAAGTAGCTTCTCTCTAGATCTAGAGATTAGTAAGGATTAGGTTCTAGCTTTAATTATATCCTCTAGATTAGCTTTCTTCTATATTCCTAGAACTAGGCGTAATTAATTATTAATAAGGTATATAGTACCTCCTCTATTAAAGAGAGTACTATTAGATAGAAGATAAGAGTTTACTATAGTACTATATACTCTTTAATTATATCTATTATTAACTAGTATTAAAAGATTAATTAGTACTACTAAGATAGACCCTAGATATTTTAGAAGTACTTCTTTATCCTTAATTAAGGTATTAAGAAGCTTCTATCTAGCCTACTTAATTTAGTTTTAGAGGTCTACCTATTAAAGTATAGTAAGGTACTTAGATATCTTTACCTAATCTATATTACTAATATAGATTAGAGGTAATCTCTTTAGAGTTATTCTAGTAAGTACTATTTAGAGTCTTTAGTAGTTAATTAGATTCTACCTATATTTTCTAGTAGCTTAGTAGGGGCAAGATTTAATAGTAGCCCCTAATTAGTTAGTAGCTAGTCCTAATCTAGAGAAAGTAGCTAAGAATACTCCTAATACCTTTCTATTTAAAGTAGTAATTACTTACTCTTAGAGTATTTATATAAAGACTTTTACTAGCTAATCTAATAATATAACTAAGAAGCTTAATACTATAGTTATAGTTATATATTAGTATATATTAATTACTTAGGTTAGAGTAATCTTTATACTAATTATATCTAAAAAATTAGTAAGTACTAGTTAACTCTTAACTTTAGAAATATTAAATACTTGTACTTTATTGTATAGGATTTACTAGTTATTAAACTACTTTTCTACTCTAATCCTACTACTCTTACCTTTTTTTAGGTAGTCCTAGTATTAGTATTAGACGAGATAAGTAGTATTATTATTAGTTAGAGTAAGATTACTCTTAAGCTATTAGATTAGAGCCTATAGAGTAGTCTACTTACTTATAAGATTCTTAAGCCTTACTAAAGTTAATATATCTAGTAGAACTATTTTATTAATCTAATCTTTTATATTATTAAGCTTTACTATTATCTTAGTCTATCTTAATATAGTAAGCTTATATTTATATATATCTTTATTTTAATTAGTAATTATATATTTACGTATAGCTACTTAAGTACTATACTTAATCTAAGCTTCTATATAATCCTCCCTTTCTTATTCTAAGAGATTATTACTTAATACTAAGACTAGAGTAGGTTCTAGTAAGAGCTTAGAGTACTAAGGTTTTTACTTATTAATTATTAGTACTATAGGTCTATCTAGATTAATTTACTCTTAAATTATCTTGTCTTAGGCGTAAGATTTAAGTTAAGAGAACTAGTTAGGCTAGTCTACTTAGCTTTTAAAGATTACTTTACTTATAGTAATTTTATTATTATAGGATATTATAGGATTAAGAGATATTAATTATTCTAGAGCTCTTAGTAATATAAAGAATTATATAAGGAGAATTAATACTATAATCTTATAGTACTAGGCTTATAACTATAGAGGATTAGAAGCTCTAGAAACAATCTATAGATAAATAAGTAAATTAATTAGATTTCTATATAAGAAAGATTAGATATCTATCTAAGTTTATATACTTTAAGATTAGAGAAAAGGTATTCTCTAGTTCTTAGTTACTTTAAGATTATCCTAGGATTAGCTAATCCTATATATAGCTAGTCTAGCTAGCTATATCCTATAACAATATTTAATTAAGCTCTTTAATAAGCTAGTTATATAGAAAGTAAATAAGTAAGATATAATTATAACTTAAATAACTAAAGCTAAGCTTCTAGCTCTATTATAAGTAGCTAAAGAGGTAATATTTATATTAAAACTACTTAATAAGCTATAAATTAAGCTACCTATATACTATATTACTATCTAGTTATAAGGTAGACTTTACGTAAGAATAGCTTAGAGGAGGTAGTAAGTAGTTAATTAAAAAAGAGTAAATAGTAGATAAAAAACTATCTAGGTTTATACTAAGTATATATACCTAGTAGCTTACTAAGAGGCTAGCTTGTAATAGGTAGCTAAGTATTAGTAAGTTTTAAGATCTTAATATCTTAAACTTACTAACTATAAGGAGTCTAGGGCAAGGGGCTAGAAGAGTAGGCTTAGCGCTGTCGACTAGTTCTACTAGGCCGAGTAACTAGTATTGCTAGCTCTATTAGCTAGTATATTCCTTAGCTTAACCTAGTTTATCTCTAGGCGAGTTCGAGGAACTTTAAATAGTAATAACTAGTATATATATTATATACTACTGTAAATAGCTTAACTAGCTATTAGCTCCTTTTTAAGGATTTAGTTTAGTAGTATACTATACCCTTACACTAATACACATCGAATGTTAGTAAGTTATAAACTTACTAACATACGTTGAAGTTAAAGATAAGAGGGATTACTCCCTTACACTAGTATAATAATACTTAGATAATCTAGCTTGTATCTAAAGAGCTAGCTAAACTATAGACTAAACTATAGTATATAGATATCTATAACTTCTAGCTAAGGTAGGAAGTATTAGCTAGTTAAATTCAAGTTAAATATACTCTATCAACTGAAATAACAGCTAACGGCTTTACGAAGGTCTTGCTATGTAATAAATAGGAGTACTTCCTTACCTAGCTTGGGCTGGTACAAATAGAAGAGCATCGAGTAAAGCATGAGGTACCTCTTGACAAAATCTAAACTCAACTTGACAATATAACACTCGGTCTAGCTTGATAAAGGTCTTAAGCTGAAGGGGTGTGTTAGATGAGATGCCCGATCCGGCACTCATCTAAAAAGTGCAATCTTCCTGGCCCCCTCGTACGCGATGGACGCTGGCGCCATGCTAGCAGCTGGGCGAGCCAAACCATGGATACTCGGTGCATCTAGACTTAGCTGTGGCGCATCCCTTGGACAGGAGAGTAGCAATTGGGTAACGCGCCAGCTCAACAAAGGGCAACCCTTACACAAGCTCGCCGTGACAAAGGCTCAGCCCTAGAGAGGCCGTGGAGCTGAGGATCTCAAAGTATCTCGAAGGTATTTGAGGTGCACGAGGGCAGCAGTAGAAGAAATCAATACAATCACGCAACTCACTCAACTCAATCAATCAATTCAATCAATCTTTTATCACGTACATTTATCACAGTCTTGTGCCACTCATAGCAAATCGTGCACGGCCTCCAAAAACCACTTTCAATCGGACAGTAGGTTTGTAGGTCTTAGTAGCTACGAACCTACGAACCTACAAAGTATATAGGCGCAGTATTGCGCATAGATAGAAACCCCGTAGTTAAGCTTAGCTTTGCCTAAGCCTAGTAACTTACTGTGCACTTGTAACTGTTTATTCAATTACCTTCATCTTTTAGTAACGTTTGCCTACTGCCTAACCCGCCGTCCGACACCGCTAAACCATAGCCCTAAGGCACCCGCCTTACATATATGTACCTCTACCTACCTATTATCTATACATTTTGAAACACCTACAAGGTCGTGGCCGGAGCGGGTCGGCCGTCCTCCCTGCTAGGGTGATTAAGGTGTTCATCTACTTTTCAAGATGTAAGCATACTCAGTTTAGTCGGTTGCAATTTCGCCTTCTGAAGCCTGACTGCTGCATGTTAGCATTGTCGCGCTACACTGTATGCTGTGCAATCAGCTACACCTCGCTTTGAGCTGAGCTTCGTTCTCGACTCCCTCCTCAAAAAACAGAGCATATGGCAAGACACAACCGAATTAGTTCACAGCACCCTTGCACTGTCTTGCCTTTAGATGCGGTCCTTTAGTATAGCGCAGCCCCTATCTTCCTGTATGCTCGCTAACCTCAATAGCCAGGACCGGTATCTCTACAGACAAGCGAGTTGTGGTTGAACTCGGCCGAGATCCATTCTACCGCCTGCGCCCGTCTAGCTCCATGCAAAGCAATGCGTCTTTTGCAACGCTGCGACACTGGGGAGTTCAGCCTTACGAAGGACTTCGTAGGCGACGATACGATCCCTTCCTATGCGATCCTTTCGCATACTTAGAAAGAGGACCAAGAGGTCACCTTCTAGGATATAATAGATGGCACGGGGCAGAGCAAGACCGGCTACGACAAGATCCGGTTCTGCAGACAACAGGCTGAACATGATGGCTTGCAATACTTCTGGGTGGACACCTGCTGCATTAATAAATTAGACTACGGTGAACAGCGGATGGCGGTTGGATCTGGAGGCTAAATGTCTCTGGTGTGCATGATTACCCCTGAAAAACAGTGACCGACTGCAACCACTGACGACCCCGCGTCCACTCTAATGCTTTGCGGGTAGTAAGGCAGTTATGTGGCAGGCTGAAAGTACGTGCTGTGCACAAATCATGTAAATTCTAAATGGTAGTCTTCAAACCAAGAGGGTCTCACATCCTTCCCGAGATGCGCTAGGTCTAATAAACTTGTAAAAGATAGCTATGAAGGCCGGGAAAAGTAAATTCCTGAGGGCTTTCAGATTAAATGCCAACTCCCCTGTTCTTACCCTGGCTTTCTACATCTGCACGGTAAGAATACTCTACCTCGATGAGGCTTGTCTGTACAATATCTCTTGCATCATCCCCCGTATTATCTAAAATGCTCTTATCGCTCCAATCATCATGTCTCTTTGTTAATTCAATTGCGGTACCCTTACTTGTTTGTTTTGTTGTACCTTCAAGCCTCTCCCTACTTGGGTCATCCAGTCGATGACCACTAGCTTGATATGCCCTGGACCGGAGAGAAGCTTCTTTAAGTGCGAAACGGAGTTGAGGGATAGAGGCCGCGATAATAGTCAGGCCCAGTTCGACTCCGGCCCAGATCAGAAGGTTAACGCATAAAACTAAATTGAGTTATCGTATGAACCTTTTAGAGCGAGCGAGGATTGTAACAAACAAGTAAAATCTTTCCAAGCAGCAACATCTGAGATATATGAAGTTTTAATTGATGCTGCAATACCAGCTCTAATACGCGGAATATTAGCACTCGCAAGTGGTGTTAGGGGAGTAGATGTTATTCTTACAAGATTCCCAAACTCATTGCAACAACAACTCCAACTTTTTCCTTCTTATCCATTCGGAGCTTCCAGAGGATAAGACAAGGAAATATGGCCAGTGTAAAATCTATGGTACCCGAATATGCTGTTCCCATGTCATTGTCAGCATCATCATTTATAGAAAGGGGAAGAGCAATAAACTGACATGCTGCAAAAGTAGCGTAGGACATTTGGGTTCTCTGGTTCCAGCACACACCTGGAACTGTTCTATCCCAGTTCCTCTCCACAGGGCTACAATAAGCGAATACAGAGATGGCGCAAAGCAACAATGCCACATTGACGCTGATAATGACGAACCAGAGGAAAATCTTTTCCCAGCATTTTTGAACCAGACCGAGTAAAGTGAGGGCAAAAGAAGTCTTGCTAATCCCGAGGCCAACGGTCATGAAGAATTCTGCAAACAGAAGGTACTTCACTAGGCCGCGAAGATCCGATGGAGAAACCTCAACAATATGATTTCCGAGGCCATACTTAGATGAGACGGTGATAAAGGTCGCGTAAACCACGAGGAAAATCTATCAAACGAGTTTAATTAGACTCTATCGTATAGCAAACCAGACATACCCATGAGAATACAAGAAAATAATCGTCCCAGCCCACTTGTTTACGGAACCTTCTCTTGACGGCAATTCGGAGTGATAAGAACACGAGAGCAATAATGGTCATCGTCCATACAACGCTGACCAATTTTGGTGCGTTTGTTTCTGCCATTTCGGAAGGAGAAAACGGGGACAGAGCAACAATGGCGGAGGCAGACTAGGTGAGTTGTTGCTAGAGTAGTAAATACGGCAACAAAGGGGCTTAGTACGTCTTTATATGCCCACATCTCACCGATTTGTCGCAGTTGGGGCGAGCATACATCACCAAGGCCTCAATGTGCAAGACCTTGAAAGATGTGGAAAGAAGCAATAACAAGCAAATTCGAGCCACAAATGGGTTTGGCTGCATACACCCCCGATAAACGAGGCGCTAGCGAGTTGCCACCGATTCTCATGCAAAAGAATCTTCATGTGATTTGAGCAAACGACGGGCTGACTTTCGTGTTAGCGCACGAACCGCCGTCTGCCCTAAGAACGCTCATGCTGAGACTATGCCAAGGCTCCCTGTGCTAAATAGACTTTGGAGACATGCATGCAAAGTTTGACGACATACGTGCACACCCCTTCCCATGAATGGGATGTTAGGTTCATGTTTCAGCGTGCACCCTGCAGGCACTAAGCAATTTGAGGGTCTCTAGCTCCAATGCGGGGTTTGTGGATCAGCTGCATTCCATGAGGAGAGTCTATCAGTTTTATTCTACAGATTCTACGACTACGTTCTCGGGTATCCCAAGTCCAAATTGCCTGCCCAGCAGACCCAGATTGATGCGCAATATCGCGGTTTGACTCTGTTGAGTGACGCGAAATGGAGGCAGCCACTCGCCGGAAAAAGCCGTAAGACGATCGATGGTCGACGCTGCACCTTTCTTTTCAGTTGCCTCCTGTCGGCTGCTTTCCAAGGGAAAGGTTCTAGCCTTCCCGGCGTCCGCTGGCATCGCGTCAACAAAAGTAACGAAAGAGGGATCCAAACCTGCCACCCGCAGAGCACCTAGATTTACAACTTATTCACACCCCTAATCTTTTTTAATTCTTTTCTTTTATAGTTGTTGCCACTATAATATCTTCAGCTACGCATATTACGCCTAGTGCATCAGGGACGAGATAATACGCTGAGACCCATATGTGCACTTAAGGCGTGCATGCACACCTTGTAGACGCTGGCAGGGAGGATGGCCGACCCGCTCCAGTCACACACTTGTAGATGTTTCGAAATGCAATAGATAATGGGTGGGTAGAGGTGCGTGTAGCTACGACTCATAAAATCGCCACTTTCTAAGCCACATGCACCGCCATTGGAAAGCGTTAATACTTATTTGGTAAAGCGCCTCTCTGAGCGGCCGTGCGCTCGGAATCATCAAAGTGCACCGCTAGGCGTATAAGGCGCTAAGACGAAAACAACTAGATAAATGCTATGTCAGCGCAGCACGTGATTCTAGGGTTGAAAATGTGGCGAAGAGATCGCGGCTAGAAATTCAAGTAGTTTGAGGTGTGCCGCCTTATGAACGGGCTTTGTAAGATACTATACTTACATAATACATGGAAAGCGTCTAGCACTAACTAGAAACATAATAGCGCCAACCAAGAAGGTACCAATCAGCTAGATGAATTCGCACTCCACAGCTGCTATATAGCTAACCATATTCCTAAATATAGTGTATGGTTTCTCTCGTTTGGATACAGCTATTTTATCTGTATCAGAAATAACTAGGCTTAATATTAGGGCTAGAGAGTATTAGGATCGATTTATAGTATAAATGAGGCTCTCTACTAAACTGGTATGGAGGCGACGACATGGTTGTAATTTTTAGTTATAAGGGGTCCCGGTAGTTTACAAGTAGCTAATTTATGCGATGTCTATAGAAATATATAGAGAGAGATCTTTGTGCGAGATTGAAATAGCTACAAAAATAAAGTACCTGTGATTTTTCCAATCTCGGGGGTGTCCGGTTACGTAGGGATGGATGTTAGATCTTAGACGTACGCTAGTAACAGTAGCGCCCGACGTCGATAATAAGTATTAGATTAGTAAATAGGTTAGGATTAGGTTAGTACTGCAAGGAGCCCAATCTGCTACGGCAAGCACCTTACCCAACAGCAAGCTAAGCTTCTACGGGCCAGCCAGTAGCTATATAATGACTATCTCCCACTCATTCCTGAGCTCGATCCTCTCCGTCACACAACGTTGTTGATTATCCTTACCTTTTTGTTTTGTTGCTTGCCGCAGTGGAGTAGAACTGCGTTCGAACAGCTAGGTAGTATTTTTAGGCCGCACAAGCTAAGCTACAAAATCCCTTACTACAAAGTATAAATATATAGGTGGCTTAGAAGAAATTCCTAATAAGAACCCTGTCGAGTAAAACAACCGTGGAAAACGCGATAATAAGGTAACGAGAGTAAGAGAAGGACAGAACTACGTAGGGCTGGTAATGAAGCATGTCATGGAGCAAGACCTGGATTGCGCCCGCCCCCCGGCCCCGGGAATACCCGACGAAATTGTAAGCCTTGCCAGTATTATTGGGAGAAAGCCAACAGACTCCGAGCATTTATCAATATTCCCTGCTAAGACTAGTTTAGTCAACGATAGGTCATTCAAGAAGTTCTCTTGCCAAATATTGGCCAAGTGAGGGCAATATGTGGATCGCATAGCATCTCGTAGCTAAGGAAAGCTATTTTTCAGACTCAGGCTCATATGGATTCATTCTCTCCAAATATTTTACTTGCGTTACGCGTAGGTTTGGCCTTCACACTTTATGCATTTGGAGGCAGTACGATCTGTGCTGGAAAACCTAGACTCTGTCATACACTATCCTGGACAGATTTTGGGGTTTTTTATTATCAATCCTTGGGATAAATTCGCTGCTACAGCTCAACGTGATCGGATTTTCGCCCTACCCAATCTCGCGCACTCACCCCCGGAGGATCCAACCATAAGTGCAGATTACACAAAAGATGTAAGCGATGTTCTCATTGAGTTTCGCAAAGCACATCGCTCAAGATGTAAAGAATGGCGAGTTTCTGACTCGGGTATACGTAAGAGATATGGAAGATCTGCCATCCTGGGTGCCATTTTGGTCGGAAGAAGTGTGATTTCCAGGTACGATGGATTCGACTGTGGCTGCTCCGCATATTTCCCCGCTGGGGGTCACCTAATTCACGTTTCCAAACAGAGCTACCCCACGGCCCAAAGGGGTAATTATTTGGAAGATTGCTGGTACAATTTTTTGCGCGCTGAATTGGGGAGACAAAAATGAGGAACAATTGAGGTTTATACTTCAAAAGTGGGAGAAAAAGGTTCTATACGCAGCGACAGGTGACATGGAGACCAGTAGAAAAACTTGGAAGACGACGCTGATGCACCCTGAACTGCCACCAAGGCAGTCTGAGCTTCGGGATAGTATTGAGAAACGCGTTCGGATCGTGCGTGAAACCTACGACAAATTTGTCCGCCACACGAATGGGGCTGAGAGCACTGCAAGCTCAGAGTGGAGCATCCTTGGCGAGTCAGAACGAAAAAGGTTCTTGATCGAAATGAGTAGGCGAATTTCTGAAGACCAGCCCTTCTTAACAACCGAAGGTAGTCTTGCATTCACAAAGACAGGGTCGTCCACAAAGTTGGAGGTCGGTGTGGATGTTGTCTGCCTTGTACCAGGCTGCTCGATGCCGCTCATGCTTCAACCCAAAGGAAATCAGTTTGTGCTTCTTGGGCCTCACTGATACCAGAGCGAAGAGTAGCGTACGGAGGCTCTTCTACGAGGGCCATCATATGACATTGTCTGAAGTATGGTAAGAGCAAGCGAACAAACATTTATGACTTTGTCGGTAGGAATGCTGGGCCAGCAACACAGATTTGATCATATTTCCTTCTTAATTTCTAGAATTCTTTTGACACGGCTAACTTGATAGTTTGGTATCTCTTAGCAAAGCTTTAGAGACAATAGGATACCTATATTTACAATGGTGAATATAGTATACGGAACATCCTATACCTAACCCCTCTCTTTGATTTGCGTAACTCTTCTAGCTGGATACAAGGGTTCATGTTGTAAAAACGTCATTGAAATCTTGATAAGCTTGACGACTGGTTAGTGGACAGGGTGAAGAGCAGGGGTTTGCGTCAGATTTTGGCGCCAACCCCTTCTCTCATACTTTCAGTGCCTGCAACTATTTATTGCACGCACAGCAGATGAATATATCATCCTTAATCAATATCCATGAAAGCACATAGATTATCTGACACAGTTGAAGACCACAATACATCGCTCCCCACGATTCATCACACCCCCAACTCACCTGGACAATGTCGTTGGGAGACCAACAACTTGACAAGAATAATATAAGTTCCTTAGCTATCAGGTGTTCGCATCACTTGTCAGTGACTTGGCCGGCATTGTATCGTGCAAAGTTCACATAAATTCGAACTTCATATCATAATCATTCGCCTCGTGGTAGCGAAGTATATCCTTTTTGGCTATGAAAAGAGTTTCTTGTCATCTTGCACAAATCAGTGAGTCGTGGTATATCCCCAATCTGAGATTGCCGAAATCATATCTTGTCTTGGCTGTTTGTCATACAAGTATATGCGTGTCTATCTGCCGTAGAGCTGGTGCAACATTGTTCGTTTGAATTCCTACCACGTGATTTGGGTTCATTCGGGACTTATCATACCTGTAGAATAGTCAGAGCCTGCACGTTGCCACATACTTGGTTCAACAAACATGACTCTGTATCGGAGTGTTTATGTCTACCAACCATATGCGCCGGATCTACAAGGAACACCGTGCGTCTCGGGAATTTGTACGGCAAATAAGTGCCGTGAGCCCCATACCAAGATATTGGGCGAATGCGATCATTGCATTTCACCAGGTATGCGGGGAAACTTTCAACAGCTACGCGCTATTGGTTGCAAGCACTATATGGATAAAGTAGAGTAAAGGGTTTCAACACCATGAACCATTTCGGGATTACATAGCGACTGTGGCGACAAGTTTCTAGGCTCGAGTTATATCATAAGAAGCAAGCATAAGTTGGAAACAGCCCGTCATTTACCACTCGGAGTCTCCACCTTCGTCGATAACCCACCGACAACCACTCTGTCAACATGAGACTGTACCAGGCGTTTGCTCTCATCGGCCCAGCGCAGGCAGCGCTTCGTTTTGGTTGCTCGACCGTGAGCATCCAACGTCTTGATCCGCTTGTCGAGCCTGGAAAGCTACCCTCAGCCCACGTACACCAAATCGTTGGTGGCAATGCTTTCAATGCAACCATGGACAAAGATCCCAGCCTGGCAGCTACTTGCACGACCTGTACCTTCTCGGAGGACTTCAGGTAACATTCTCTCCTCTATGAGTCACTGTGTCACAGGCTGATACCCCTTAGTAATTACTGGACAGCCGCTATGTGAGGTTCTACCTATCTTTTCAAGTAGCCTAACTGAACATTGCAGGTTTTTCAAACATCAGAACGGTTCATATAAACGCGTCCCCATTATGGAAAATGCTGCCTTACCGAACGGCATCAATGGCGGAATGACCATCTACTATACCCAGCAAGACTTCAACAGTAACGGCAACCAAAAGATCACTGCCTTTCCTAAAGTAAGTCAAACATATGCCAACCAATACCAGAAGCTGATTCCCTCAGGGTTTCCGTATGACGGTCGGCAGCCCCACGACCAGCACGGTCGACGCGGCAAAGAAGCACGTAGGCCTACGTTTCGTGTGCCTCTCTGACAAGAACACTCGCTTCCCCGAGCTTCCCGACTTCCCCACCAAGCCGTGCAAAGGGGGCATCATGACCGTACATCATTTCCCTTCGTGTTGGGATGGGAAAAATGTAGATTCGCCCAACCACCAGGACCACATGTACAACACGGCGAAAGAAGCTTTCCAGGCTGCCGGTCCGTGTCCAGCCTCTCATCCTGTACGCATGCCGCAAGTCGCCTACGAGACTCTCTGGGACACGGCACAGTTCAACAACATGTGGCCTTCGAATGGCGAAAATCCTTTCTTCTTGTCTTACAATGACAACAAGGGTTATGGCACACATGCCGACTACGTCTTTGGCTGGAAGGACGACAGTTTGCAGAAGGCCATGGATAGCAGTTGCATGTTCACTGCTTGCGAGAATGGAAAGCCGCTCAAAAGCCAAAGCGTTGCTGCCATGAACAAGTGCGCAGTCAAGTCTTCGGTGAATGAAAATCTCGACGGATGTAAGTTTAAATTTTTTTTTGGTGGATTGGCCTAATTTTTTTAATAATAATAATTTTTTTTTTTTTTTTTTTTTTTTTTTTCGAGAACATGGCTAATTTGATGTTGTTAGGGATGAAGACAATGCCTGGCCAGACTGCTTAGTGGAAGATGGAGTGGTTGATAAATTGTTTACGCCAAGCGTGCAAATACGTGAATTTGTAATATCAGACTTGACGCTCGTTTTACTCTCGTTTTTGATTGCGAGCCAAATTGCTGCTTCAAATTTGGCTGTTTACAATAGTCGGGTGGATTTAGCTATCATTTACTCAGTCAAATTCACGCGGGACCTAGAGAAAACTGTCACTTGACTGGTTTTCGTCTCCTGATGCCCCCATCACCGCTAGTTACAGAGTTCAACTATCCATCATGATTAGCTGTATTAGCCATCTACCTACTTTTTGGCGCTTTCCTCTTCGCGTGTTCGGACCTATGATACTGCAAAGGATGTTGCGAAAAGGAGCAAATTAGACTGATGGGACTGCACGCTAACTACACCGGCATGTGCTAATCTACACACCGCGCAAGATCATGTGGATAATGTCCTTGGCGTCACTAGTCATTGACAGCGGCGATGCCGAAGTTCTAAAAGCTTATTGGCCTGAATAGTGCTGAAGTTAAAGGCTAGATGAAGAATTTCTGTAGAGACTGATTGGTTCCTTGCACTTTTATGGTAGAGATAGAAAGGCCGAAAAATAAGTTGTTTTTATTCGTCAGGCTCGAGGATGGGAGGGTAAATTCGTCCATCAGAGGAAGTTAAAGATTACCAGGTATTGTTGGTATGTCGTCATTATATTGCTGACAACTCTACCATCGGTGTTCCCCCAGTACTCGCATCTGCTTCATGAAAACACTCTCCCCTCTGACCCCGGGAATTCGATTGAGACACGAGAATTCGTTGTACCTTGAACATGTTGCGTGGTGTTGTGTTCCACCTCGTCAGACACGCCCTTCCCCGATGGGTGATGGCACTGGAAGAATAGCATCTAAGTTTGAAGAAATGAGGACCGACGCAGGTGTCTCCGCCCTATCCAAGCGAGATGCGGTCACGTTGATGACTGGCATGCAGGCCATGCAGGCACTGGGCACCCTTCCCTGCCACGTGGTTAGCAGGAGGAGCTTGCCGGCGCTGGGCAATTTGGATAATCGGGCAGTGGGGCGCAACAGGGACACCAATCCTATGAAACAGGTATCTGACAGGGGGGCTTTGGAAGGCGAAGATGATTCGTGATTGTGTCGACGTGTTCGGGCAAGGCAGGATTACATTAAAAGTAGAGTGAAGAGGAGAAATGCTTGCAATAGAGGAGCGCCATATGAACGCAGTGGCAGTAACGCCACCGGCAGATGGCGGGTGGCAGAAGGCGGGTGGTGGCTGGCGGCTCGTATAATTGCAGCGCTTTGGAGACGCGAGCAGATGAGGAGCTGCGAGATGGCTGCTGACGGCTGCTGACGTAAGCTAGGGACTAGCTGCAGGCGCAGGGCAAAGTGGTTGAAGATGCGTCAGTGGAGTGCTACGAGGACACGACTTACCCCTCGTCAGACCAGCCGCATTCCTTCTTCGGAGTGGCTTTCGGCGAAGGTGAGCGTGATGTCTGGACCGGGCACCTCGCGCGTGGACGCCGTGATTGCGATCGCCAGGGCTGCATTGCTGCGAGAGAAATGGCGGACACGGACAGACGGTGGGCCGAGTGGAGGCGTTTGCTATCCGCCCCTGGAAGGTGGGTATTTTCCACGTGGTAGGCGCGTGGGCAGGGCGGGCATTGGCCCCGGGGCTAGCAGCGTTAGTCCCGACGGAGAGGCAGCGAGAAGATGGGTGTGGGCGCTGCATGAAGCTCACCTTATCGAAAATGCAGCATCCTTACACGGCGGTGGCTACCTCGCAGCCAGACTGCGGCGTCTCAACAGTCGCGTGTGGGATGCGAGACGGGCGGCTCTTGGCGTGTGTGGGTCGACGAGCCGGATGCAGCAATGACGACGGTGACGACGACGGCAGCCACGGCCACGGCCACGACCGCGGCAACAACAACACAACAATGACAACGGCCAGAACAAGAGCGGCGGCAACAACCAACCGTCGCCACAAGGCTGGCGCAACCACGGTACGGTCTGCCACCGCTGTAGCTGCGCTAGCCAGTGCCGTGACCTGCGGTGCAACCCCTGCGACGGCATCTCGTCGTCACGCGTCGGCCCCCTGCCGGGCTGGGTCCGTTGAAACACGCGAAAGAAAGCGCCGGACACGGCACAGGCGACTCGCCTTTCTTTGGCGGCCAACTCGAGTGTCATAATCAGCGCCTGCTGCTGTTGCGCTCCACCTTTCGTCTTCCTCCCCAACCCGTCCATTGCCCCCGTCGTGGCTTAGTGCCATCTACCTCTGACCGGCCCTCGACGCTCAACCACTCCCTGCCTCACCCGCCATGCCCACCTCGCTGGAGTCGTCACGGCCCATCCTGGCCAGCGTAAGTCCATTGCGCATCCACCACCTGTTTCAGACATAGCCTCTCCTTGTTTGACTCCTCGCCCGCCTGCCATCTGCCATCTGCCTCTTCCTCTCTTCACCTGATCGCTTCCTCCTCCAATCCTACCCCCACCACCCACCATGTCCTCCCCCGCCCAGGTCTCCTCTAACACCAACAAATCACAGTCAACCGCCAACCGCGCCTCCACAAGAATGTCTACCTACAGCTCAGCACCAACCCTCACGCCCTCAATCGCACCCTCGCACCTGTCTCAAGCCTCCTCAACCGCCGGCGACCCCAAGTCACACGACATCAAGACATGGAATGCCGGCTTCGACCGCCTCGAGGACAAGCGCCTCGTCCAGCAAAGATACGCAATGACCAACGAGAAGACCGACGACATGAGCAAGCTGGCGCTGGGCGCCAAACTGGATCGTGCCCTCTCGCGGCGCATGTCGGGCCAGGACGCCGTCTTCCGCCCAAAGGTGTACAACGAGAAGAAGCTTAAGGCCTAATTGCTTGCAATTGACCACCACACATCAAACGTCATCATATTCGCCCCGGTTCGACAGCTCTCTGCAGCGAAAAGCAAGCACAGATATGATGCCGCTACTGTTCAGTTTATGGCCATCGGTACGCAACACAACACCAGCAAGCGAGCGAGCCTTTTCGACAATTGTGCACCGGCATTTCACTACCTGAGATCAAAGTCGGGAGGCACCAATACCAAGGAATAAACGAGTTATAGCTAGTCACACTATGCATAGGCCGAAGTTGGAAGGAGCTGTGTCCAGCATTGTTGTTTTTTCTGCAGGCATACACGACACAATTGAGCAAGGTTGCAACTATCAATATCTACTCTAGAGGCATCCATACCTCGTACTTAACAACTCCTTGTTGCTCTCTTTCCTTCACCATTGTTGATTTGCCAAAAGGGGGCACGGGTTTCATATTTCCCTCTATCCAGCAGCATTTTGGCCGCATTATGTTTCTCCACGTTTTTATCAATAACGACATGAACCTCGCCCATGGCTTTTACGTGAATACCTAGAATCATGTTTCAAATCCAAACCTGTTTTTTTTGCCAAATATGTTCCCTCGTTACCGTTTCCGCGCTCCTCTTTTGGTGGGAAACTTTTCAAGTCTTTTGCCCACGTTTTCTTGTCGGCGTTTCACTACCGCTGATCATGCACGTTTGACACTACTCCATCATCACATGGGGCATGAACATGACTCGGCGGAATGGCCTGGGAACCATGCTATCAAGAGGCCAGATGGCAGAGTTTTTTTTTTTTCCTCTAAACATTGCGCGCTTGCAAGTTTGGATTTTGCAGATTGGGAGGGTCTAGGGAGAAGTATAGCTTTCATTCATGTGGCTTGAGCAATCATGGTTCTGGTTGGGCCCTTTGTCAAGCATGACTCCCATTGATGATGATTTCGCCAACAAGTTATGGCGAGGCATTAAAAATAGTCATCACCTACGGATCCGGCGGAGCCTGCCGGGCCTGGCCGTTTTGTTGGTACAGTACGCCCCCCATGAACGACATGTCATTGGGTACTCTGTGCATCCGCCGGCCGTGCGGATACAATATGCTCTCATACTAATAGGCATTCTGGGGTACTTGATACCCTCCCATTTGCGCCTGATGTGCCTGAGCTTGTGCTTGCGCCATAGCAATCTCGTGCTGCCGTTGAGGTAAATCATGGAACCAAGGATGTTGCAGGGCATTTATTGCTGATACTCGCATCTCCGGCCGAAGCTGGAGCATGCCGCTGAGAAAGTTGAGACCAATCTGGTCTATTTGGGGAAGAATAAGGCGCAGGTCTTGTGTGGCGTACACGGGGAAGTTGGGCTTGTACTCGGGTAGTGATGAGATGCCTGGCCATGACCGCTCCGACGGCGTTCCCATCAGCCGGAAAATCTTTTGTACTTGGTCCTCGTTTGTCGTTCCGGGGAAGAGCGGTCTGCCGGTGTACATCTCGGCCATAATGCAACCTGCCGACCAGATGTCGATGCTCGTGTTGTAGGTGCGGCTGCCGAGCAAGACGTCGGGAGCGCGGTACCACAGCGTTACGACCTCGTTGGAGAAAGTGTTGACGGGAATGCCAAATGCGCGGGCAAGACCAAAGTCGGCCAACTTCAGCTGCCCCCGGTTGTTGATGAGAAGATTCTGAGGCTTCAGGTCGCGATGGAGGACGCGATTGTCGTGGCAAAAAGCAATTCCTTTCAGAAGCTGATACATGAAGGACTTGATCGTGGCAGGGTCAAGAGCGCCTCGGTCGCCGCGCGAGTCCATGTACCGCTTCAGGTCCCTATCCATGAACTCAAACACCAGCATAAGTTTGTTCTCGGTGTGAATGACGTCATGAAGCAGTACAATATTCTCGTGGCGGAGCTCCTTCATAAGCGAGATCTCGCGGATGGCCGTCGAGGGGGTGCCCTCCTCCGAGTCGAGATGAATCTCCTTGAGGGCCACCAGCTCGCCTGTCTGGCGGTTGCGGCCCTTGAATACCTGGGCCAAGTCAGCAGATGCGAGGGCAGATGAAAGGGCAGCCACGGGCACAACGCACAGTGGCATACGTTCCCTCTCCCAGCTTCTCGAGCTGCTGGAACGAGCTGGGGTGCCGCCGGTTGTCCATGGCAGGCACCACAGGGACGGGCTGGCCTCCGCCGAGGTTGCGGACGCTGATGGACGAGTCGGTACGGTAGGGCACGGCGAGAGTGCCTGCGTGCGTAGCCTCAAGCTCGCCGGGCGGGGGGCGTGTGGTGAACTTTGGGTCCCAGAGTATGGCCGAGGCGGTGGTCAGTTGGCTTGCGATGCGCAGGGTGGAGCGAGGATGTTTGGAGAGCGTGGGCGCGGGGGCGGGGGCTGGTTGCGCCGTGGTGGGTAGGCAGATGGGCGGATGAGCGGAGTGATTTATCAGAGTACACAGTAGCAATACCCAGCAGCGATCAATCGACGTGGTTCGTCTTGGGCGATTGTGGTGGATTCAGCCTGCAACCCGCTCGGAATGAGTCACGGCCCTGCCCTCCCTACGCGCCCGACTCGGCGCCTACCAACAGCAGCCATCTCCCCCGTATCCACTCGCAAGACATGTGCAACTCTTCCCGGCCGTCATTTCGCCCTCCAATCTCGCCATGGATGACCTGCTCCCGTCGTACGACAGTGCTATCCATCAGGACCCATGGGTTTTGGTTGCACCATATTTGCCGTCGAATGGTCTTTGCGCTGCTGCATTGGTCTGTCGAAAATGGCACCACACCATGACCCCACAGCTCTGGGGCAATCCTGCCTCGCACTTTGGCGCCCAGAACGACACCGTCTATGGTACGCCCGGCATGCGGCCGAGAGTGGTGGTGATTGACACCGTATAGTTGCTCTGACGCGGTTCAAGAGGATCCTACCCTACGTACGCCCCTTTGTTCGTGAGCTTACACACACCCTTCAATTTCCTCCGGCGCACGCTGAAATCTACGGTGGCCCACATGCTGAGTGGCTTCGTGACTGCTTCGAATACCTCCCACGGCTTCAATGCTTGCTGGTAAATGGCCTTCCATTTTTCGACCACGCCTCTCTCCTATCTCTGCGCCATGCTAGCTTGCGCCGCAAGTCTACTCACCCACTCGTCTATCCTACCTTTGCGCTGCGATTGCTTGATGCTTCCGGCTGCGCAAACGTAACCTCCACCAGTCTCGCAGAGGCACTGTCCCATTTCCCTAACCTCGTCTCTCTGGATCTATCAAGGACGTCTGCTGCCAAAGATCAAGAGGTTTTGAGTAAGCTAAGATCCCTTGCCAGCTTGCGACTATTGAGCCTGCAGGGCCTGGGGCTCAAAGATGCTGAACTCGAGACACTCGCACTCTCAATAGGAACTCGAGTGAGAAGTCTTGATATGAGCTACAATAATTTAACAGATGCAAGTGCTCGATCGCTGCTAGATTATTGTATGAAGGACGAGGTTACTGGCACGCTCAGAACCCGAGGACCATTGTCACCCATTCGAGCCGGGCCTTCCGATGACAATTTAAATACATTTGAATTTGAGGACATAGTCGGTCATGTCCGTCAGAAGCTCACTGGAGGATTTGCC
Organism: Ophiosphaerella herpotricha; assembly: GCA_028458525.1. Taxonomy (NCBI): domain Eukaryota; kingdom Fungi; phylum Ascomycota; class Dothideomycetes; order Pleosporales; family Phaeosphaeriaceae; genus Ophiosphaerella; species Ophiosphaerella herpotricha. The sequence goes on from JALNQK010000159.1 coordinate 20,255, forward strand.
AACAGTCTCGCGATCGAGACAGCCAGAGATGTCGGGATTACCCATCTCTACCTTTCGAACAATCTAATGACAGTAGAAGGAATCTCAGGGTTGGTAAGGTCCAAACGTTTACAAGTCCTCGACGTTGGAACATTGCATACTGTTCTAGAACGACCATATTCTACGCAGGCAGATGATACAGTTGAGGGCATCGAGCTTCCGGGGGCGTCAAAGTTGACCCATGTGCTCTCCAGATATGCTGGAGCAAAGCTAGGGTACTTGCGTATCAGCCATGAGGTCATCACAAAAGATGCACCATCAAGTATTGCGGTATCCCCTCGCGCAGAGTTGAATGGCGACCCTGGGCGCTACGCACCTCAGGATGCGCACGAACTTGATGCGATTGCATTACCTACTCCAGAGCTTGACACCGTTGACACAACAATCAGTGAAATGCCGGGAGATTCCCAATATCCAGTAGAGCTTTCAACAACACCACTTGTCGATGATATTGCGCACATCTCGGTGCAGCCTCCTAGGGTTGAAGTCACAGTAGCACCACTTGAAGGTAAACGCGGTGTAACGCAAACGCCAGAACCTATCCTTGTAGACTCCCCGCACACCCAAGATAGCCCGCTTCGGCCCTATGATCTCCAGGGCTCATCATTTGACCAGGTTCAAATGGGAGATTCTACCCTTCTATCGCCAGTTTCCCCAGTTGAGGAAATAGGGCTGAATTGTTTGCTGGCCAGCCCTACCCGAAATAGATCAAGGCATAATTCTACCCACTACGTGGAAGACCGCAGAGCACGAATTCAGCTTCGCCAATCACTAGAGAACCGCCTGCATCCAAACATGCTCCCTAAAGTACATACGCTTGTGTTGACAGATGTTCCCTCATTCACGAGAGATAGAGAAGTCATTCGTCACTTAATTCAGTACATCAGAGATGCCGCGGAAGAGGCTTCTATAGCTAGGCAGCGAGCAGAACACACATACGCACTTCCGCCTGGCCGCAGCCGCAAAATTGCGGAACGGGAGTATGCGTATAGCCTTTTCTCTTTGCGCAGAATAGTGTTCGAGATGGCACCTCCACAGGCAGCGCCCAAGAAAGTCTCGACCAGTTGGCGAGCGTATCCTACAAAGTCTTCTACAGAAGACGCAGATTCCGAGGCCTTCTGGGAAGCAGCCACGTATGACTTCTCATTCTTCGGGGAGGAAGAATGCGGTCTTCCCAACATTGAACCAGGGCGGACGCTACCACTGGCGGCAATGAGCGGCCTCATGGTAGCACCCGAGCAACCAGTAGCACCGGCAGAGGCCAACAACGACTTTGAGCTGCATCCTTTGCTTGACGTGGTTGGCGAGATTGCGGAGTTCAGGAAGGACAGAAAGGACACGTATAGAAATCTAGTCCAGCTAGGAGACCCTGATCCAGATGTGGAAGGCTACTGGCCTGGCAAGCTCACAGTGATTGGCAATGCTCCCCATCACGATGTGGGAGAGTTAGACTGTTATGGTAATCGGTATGAGGCCGGATGGTACTATCGGTAAAATGGCATCCTGATGCATGCTGTAGAAATGATTCCCTTTCTCGTTGTCACTGAGCCTCGCAAGAGGTTGTGGTCTGTCAGCTCTGCTGTACCCTCAGGTTGTGGAACCAATCATCTTACCGGCCGGTTGTCGTCACCGGTGGAACCCCGCCCGTAGAATGCGCCCCGTTGGGCGCACCTGCCTGGCGTTTGAGCAAGCGTTGATTTGCGCAGTCGCTGCTTCCAAACACGTGGGTATCTTGTGATAACCTGCTTCGGGTGTTTATGGATTGTCCCACAGCCTTGTCTAATCCGCTCTTTGATGGGATTAAGCTCCTCAACCAACACCTTCGAAGTGTCTTTGTTCTTTTTTCGTGCATCACAGCTAACGTTAAAACTCCTTACTTTTGATGCCGCTTTTGATTGGTGGTTTTGTGTGCTGTTGGTGTTGTCAGCCTTCCAGATAACAACAGGCTACCACCCAGCGTCCTCATGGGTCAACTTCTAAGTCTTCAAGGCACGCCTAGTAGGTCACTTGAGGCTAGAAAACGTTCAACTTCATACAGTCAGCGCTCGAGAAATGAACGATTATATGACGATCAGTCCGAGAGCGATGAATCAACGTCGAGAGAAAGCCATCGATATTCACCTCGACCGCATTATCAAGGCATAGTGCAAAGTGACTGGGCTCGCTACCATCCACTGAATGACACCGATGGAAATATAGGGCCTCCTAGACGGCAGCAGAAGTATGGAAGAAGTGGAACTGTGACAGAGCAAACCCAATCAGTGGACCGCAACTACCGTCGAATTCGTAAGAGGGACACCCACCAATCCACTGAGAGAGTACGAGAGGCGAAAGACAGAAGGGTCAGGCCTCACTCATCAAAAGCAGAGCCGCACCATCTAAGGAACCGCCACACCAAAGACTGTGTAATTTGTACTGATACACGTTCTGTGAAGCACTTCCCAGAGCGGCCACCTACAACCGAGTGCAAACACGACAACAACATTTGTAGGCGGTGCCTACGAACTTGGATCCAGTCCGAGTTCGCTTCGAAGATATGGAATGAGATCAATTGCCCAATCTGCTCCGTACGAATGCGGTACGATGACATGCGCGAGTTCGCGCCACGCGATGTATTTAGTCGGTGAGTGTCCAGCCGCATAACAAACATTATCCCCCCCCCCCCCCCACACACTTGGTAAATCTGACATAACCCTGCAGCTACGATCAGCTCACCACAAAAGCCGTTCTCGAAAGCACCCCCAACTTCCGGTGGTGCATAGCCAGAGGGTGTAAAGCGGGGCAGGTACATCCTCCCGGAACGTCACGGTTTCGATGCACAACTTGCAGGAAGAGCCATTGTGTGGAGCACGGTGTAGCTTGGCACAAGGGCGAAACATGCAAAGAGTATGATTACAGGCAAGTCACAAACTTCCCCAATCGACCAAAAGTCGTTGTGCTCATGCTTTTTCGGTTAGAACAAACAAATACATCAAGAAGCAAGAGGAGGCCGCGAGCAAGAAGATGATTTTGGAAACGACAAAGAAATGTCCTGGTTGCAAGCGCAATATCGAGAAGAGCTTTGGTTGTGGTAATTTGCCCTAGTGGCCCCCCCCCTCCTAATGTAGAAACATGCTAACGCTGTCTAGACCATATGACATGTAAGCTTATTCCCACTTCACGAGATGCGCTTTTCGGTTATTCCTTGACAATAATCCCTGTATCTTTGATGCTATATGTATATCCTTGTTGCTAACTATATTATGTGCCTAGGCTCAAAGTGCAAATCCGAATTCTGCTGGATATGCCAGGCACCCTACGCGAAGAGAGGCGTGAGGAGAGTCGTGCATAATCCAGGATGCACCTATCATACCCCCAATGCAGCGTATGATTCAGACTGATGCAGAATGTACAGGGTTGGTGGGGGGAGTTGGCGTGTTCCGACACATGGTATTCCTATGGCGTGCGTGAGGTCAGGTAACCAGATGTGACAGCAGTCAACAATCCTGGCTTGCCCAGTTTGAGGATTGCCGCGTATGAAAGTCCTACACCCATGGCGGAGGTAATAAGCGTGTACGTCAGCCATGTCGTCCTGGAACTTTTCTTTTTCTGGGGTCTCTGCCATCCTTCGGCCTTTTCATTGATTGTTCTTGTTGGAGCATATTCTAATTTCGGTGATCTGCCAAGAGCGCTACGAAATCGTATTGCTTGCGCCTTGTAGAACATGGGTAATGTGGCAATGCGTGTAATGAGAAAACGTTGCCAGGGACTTTGCCACGAGCGCATTCGTGTTGCTTTGCCGGATAGGTCAACGAATGCTTTGGCGCGCTTGTGCCGCTTGGATTGATATTCCTGGAAGAGGGCGGAGATTTCCGAGGTGCTGGGATGGTGATGCGGGTTGGCAGCGAGGGCCTTTTGAAGAATGTTGCATAGAACGACGGCAGATTCAATACCCATGTTTGCGCCAGTGCCAATGTCTGCTGTCATCTGTGGGAGAGTAAGATATTTGTCAACGCTTCGGTGATAGTGCAGTAACGTGAAAGGCTGGCTTACCTTGTGTGCAGAATCTCCGACAAGGACTATTCTGCCAGCATGCCATTTGTCCAGAACGCCTTCTTCAATGTTAAGAAGGCCAGCTCGAATCTTGGTTTTCCAGAGGTCTCCAAATGTGAGGTTTTCTGCAATCATCTCGTTTCTGAACTTGTGCGCAACTGCTTCTTGCTCCTTCTCGTCTGGCTTGAATCGCGTTGGTGGCCTACTGTATCCGTCTTTGTAGACTAGTGCCCAATACACCACACCCGGCTGAGTAAAAATAAGCTTTGTAATGCCATTGCCGAAGACCATGTTGACGTCGGATGGGCCAAGATCGGGGAAGTCCTTGTGCTCACTGACGCCAAAGTAACCTTTGTACTCGCTGAAAAGTGCATTTTTGTCGGATTCTGAGATGGTGTCGGCATCATCCTTCGCTGCATGGTCCCACATGAGTTGTCGCACGCGGCTGTGTACACCATCTGCGCCAATGACGATGTCGCCTTCTTCAAAAGTACCATCCTTGAGGAAGGCCCTGACTCCAGTCTCGGTATGCTCGATGCGGTCGACGCAAGCCCCAGTGCGGACCCTGGATTGATCTGGGAGATTGTCGTAAAGGTGGCTAACACACTTTTGTCGATCGGATACGATTACTGGAATTTCGTACGTATCGGTAAACATTTGCAGCCCCCGCCCAGTCAGAAGAATGCTGCCATCGGGCCAGCGTTGCAACTCTCTCGTCACGGGAGTGGTGACAGCTTGGATTTTCTTCAGGATTCCAAATTGGTCGAAGATACGGGCTACACCCGGGTAGATAATCTGTCGGCCAGAAGGCACACGGTCAAAGCCCATTCCTGCATGCAGTTCGAACACAAGGGCCATACCAGCGCCGCCCCATGTATGGACACAATTTCGGCGTGTTTTTCAAGAACAACATGGTCGATGTTGGCCAATTGCAGGCCGTGTGATAGCGAAAGACCGACCAGGCCTGCGCCAACGACGATTACTCTGAAGGGCTTCTGTGGGGCTTGGGCCTCTTGTGCCATGGTGCGAGGGGGGTTGTCGGTCTGGAGTATGTTGATGCGGGTGCGCAGCTTTGCAGCTTTTATAGACTTGCCATGACACGGGATATTGCTGCTATGCCGTTTCTACCGGCAAGGCCAGGCACTGTGAAGCATTGGCCGGCGCAGAGGACAAAAGCAGTTGGCGATGTGCCATGGCATGATTCAACTCGCGATAGCATCTATGGCAGCGTGCGTGGAGAAAGGGTTAACCGCTCTGAGGGGGCGATGCGAGGCGCCATGTCAGTGCTGCACGGCACCGACCATTTGGAGTGAACGGCGCGGGAAGAAAACTGCTAGCCGAAAGCGACTGGGCGCGGACTAGCCCGATGTGGCGCCGCTCCTGCTCCTTGCGGATCCTCACCACCAAGACGACGGGGCGCAACCCATCACGGCGCTCCTCTGGCTGCCCGCGTGCTTCCCGCCGACTGTCGCTGATTCCAATGAACGCGCTGCCCCGATTTTGCCTGGTGGATACGCGCGAGCCGTAGCCCCAACCGGCACGCAGCCCCACTGCCGGCGCGTTAGCCTCGCGACCGCAACCGCAACCTCACCCTTACTGCCCGCCCACCCATTCCACGCCCTCTACATGGCGCCCGCTCCCGACACGCCAAGACCACGCATCCGATCTGCGCGGCCTCCGCGACGATACCTGTCCGACTCAGCGTCGCCCAACAAGAGGCGGAAGTACATTCCCGGTGGACCTGGAGGAGGGGGGCGCTATATTGATGACGAGGGCACAGAGACGCCGGACGGAGGACCTGGTTCTGGTGGATTCGCGTACATTGGTCCCCGCGGCCGTGTTGGGCGACTGAACGCGGAGGGAGACGCCGTGGCCCTTCCCACGCCCTCGCCCTCGTACTCGAGACCGCGACGCACAAGGCCGCCTGCTGGACCGCGGTCTAGCTCGGCTGCCGCTGCCGCTGCCGCCGTGGCGCAAAATGACGGCTACAAGCCGCGCGAGGAGCGTTCCTGGGACGAGTTCCACCCAGAGCTCAACATCGACGCAGAATGGCCCCTATACACAGCCGATCAAATTGATGGCACAAGTCCTGCGGGCAGCGCGCCGGGCACTCCACTCGATGCCTCCTCCACTGGCCAGTATGCCGTCGACAGTGGCCTGTCTGTGGTCCTTGATGGCTTCCGCGCGCAGCAAGCGGATGATAATGAACAGGACGGTAGCATTGGGGCTTCTGCCAACGACGCGAGCCTCTTGTCTACGCCGAGACGGCGGCCAGGCCGTCCGCCACGACACAAAGACTCTATGCTCGCAGGACTTGGATCTCCTCCCCGACCACGAATCACCCCCCTCCCCACAATGAATCCAAGGGAGAAACTGAGCCTTCCCAAGCCATCTGTGCGCCAGGTGGATACTTTCAGAGCGCATGAACAGAGCGAGGGAGTAGGAGTGAACTACGTCGACCGCACAATGGCCAATGTCGGCTACCAAGAAAGCGAAATCTTCTCACGAGTCGATAACAACATGATACGACTTCCCGAAGGCTCAATCGATGAAGACTTGGATCTGGCTCTGCAAATCGAAGCAGATGGTTCAACGAATGCTGTTGCTGCTGGTCGCGTAGAATATGACATGGATGAACAAGATGAACGTTGGCTAGAAGCACTCAACCTGCAGCGGAAAGAAGAAGATGTAATAGCTATCAAGCCTGCAATATTCGAGGTTACCATAACTCAGATCGAGAAAGAGTGGCATGCCTTAGAGAAGCGTGAGCGAACAAGGCTGTGACGACCTGCGCATCCAAGCTAACGCACCTTTAGGCATTCCTAAACCGAATCCTAAGCCCCCACAGACACACCGGCCTCGATCCAGCAGTGCCGCAGCAGTCAACGGGGAAGCAGCTGGACAAGGAGAAGAGCAAGACACCAAGTGTGCTATTTGTGACGACGGCGATTGCGAAAACACTAACGCGATAGTATTCTGTGATGGTTGTGACCTCGCCGTGCACCAGGAGTGTTATGGTGTGCCATTTATACCCGAAGGGCAGTGGCTTTGCAGGCGGTGTCAATTGGTGGGACGTGGCACCCCTGTCAGCGAGCATCCAGTGCGTATGCCTCTTTCCGCCTTCTGGTTCCCGATTAACAAGTGCAGGGTTGCATATTTTGCCCAAATGGAGACGGAGCTTTCAAGCAAACAACGACCATGAAATGGGCACATCTCCTTTGCGCTATGTGGATTCCCGAAGTAACCCTCGGCAATGCAACTTTCCAGGAGCCAGTACAAGACGTTGAAAAAGTCCCAAAAACGAGATGGAAGCTAGTGAGTCACACATTGTCACCATTCTGGGTAAGCCGCTAACGTTAGAGGCAGTCTTGTTACATCTGCAAGCAAAAGATGGGTGCTTGCATTCAATGTGGTCACAAGTCATGTTTTGAGGCCTTCCACGTCACTTGTGCTCGCAAAGCTCGGTTGTGCTTGCGCATGAAGTCTTTTCAGACTTTGAATCCACTCGACACGACCGTCTTGAAGGCATATTGCGATAGACATTCTCCGCCTGATTGGAAACGCGAGTATGATGTAGATAGAGCGGTAGCAGATGCGAGTGCCTACTACCGACACACCTTCCGCCAGGCTCGATGGCCTGATAGCCAAGCATTTGCCTTATCGATAGGCTCATCGCATGCCATGCCTTTGATGGAAACCATTGATGAAGTTGACAGCCCTGGAGGTACAAAACGCAAACGTGGGCAGCCTGTCAGGTCATGGAGGTTACCTTCTGGGGCACCCGTCGTACCCCAGGCTGTCTATCACAATGTTGAGAACACTCTCATCAAGTTCAACATTGCCAAACGCAAGGAGTTTGTTCAAGAAGCATGCAGGTATTGGACGCTAAAGAGAGAGGCACGTCGTGGTGCTGCTCTACTGAAGCGTCTCCAACTACAAATGGAGGCTTTCTCGTCTATGGAGATCACCCGCCGAAATTTTGCAGGCATGGGAGCAATTGGCCGGCCCCGGCTACAAAGGCGCATTGAATTCGCCGAACGATTGGGAGATGATATGGAACAGATTCGAGTTTTAGCCGAGCTTATCAAGCAACGTGAGGCTGAGAAACTTCAAGATGTTTTCATACTGAAAAGCATTGTCGACTGCATCTACTTCCCCGTGTCCCAAATACTAGACGAAATCCTTGACAAAGCCGTTGCGTAAGTGCATCTTAGCGATTGACGGCATGATTCGCTAATCATATTCCTAGTATGGACAGCAAAGGTGTCTTCACAGATGGGTTCAACAATCTACGTGTTCTCCTAGATGAGAAATTCTATACATCTGTGCAAGCTTTCAGAATGGATATAGTAAGGGTGTTGAACAAAGAAATGGGCTTTGCTCCAACACCCAAGGTTGGAGCGGACGCCGATCTTGAACAGGATAAAATCGCGCACAGCACCTTGACTTCCGAGCAAAAAGAGACGAAAAAATTGGTAAAGCGGATCTTCAAAGGTCTCCAACCGCTATTCGAAGAGGCATGGCGCAGGGAAGCTGACTTAGCTGGGCGTCCTTACGAGAAATTGCCAGATCTCGAGACTCTACTTAACCAAAAGCTACAGCGAAGATCTAGCGCTCTCTTCTCTGAGGAAAGCATTCAGCCAACTACCGAAACAGACCAATCAAGTGCTGTAAGAACCGAGGAGCCGATGCCGGATGATAGAACAGTCGCAGCTAAGGCAGATCAAATGCAACTCGCACCAACACCTGACGACAACGCAGCCGATCCCCATCGTTCTGCGAACGATGATACGACTGACGAAGCAGCTATTGCTGCTCAGTTTGGTCAAGATGTCACGCATGCGCGTCTTGAAGGACCACGGGCGGGGATTCTGGATATGAATCACGGAGAGAGCCATGGCCAACCTCTCACCCCGCCAAGGTCTGAGAGAAGCCTCCTCAACCCCCTAGGCAATGGGGGCATACCGTGGTATTTAGAGCCGTTCGACATTCACGGCACAACTGTCCACGAAGAGCGATATACTGGTCGCGAAGTGCTGCGAGACATGAGTGAAGAACTTAGTGAGCTTGACGACGACATCCTTGATGGACTCGCCGACTCGGATCCTGTGCGGCTGTCCGACATACCCGATCCAACTGCCGCGGCTGTCAAGAAAGCGGCAAAGAAAAGGCAGAGGAGGTCCCGTGGCTGGTGATGCTGTTTTGTTTAGTTTACTCATTTGGGCACAACTTTTCTTCCCTGGGTTTGTATTACTTTCCGGCATTTGTAGTATATTTGAGAGGCTGCGTTACTTCCGGCGCAAGGCGTTGACAATTAGGGACCAATGGGGTATCAGCCAGGTCACAGAGGTGCCATGGAGATCAATTAGTTTGCATAGCATTTAGCAGGGAGTCATGGTCTGACGGCTGGAATAATGGGAGAATGGCCAACAGTTTCGGAAATGGCCATGGAGACAGCCGATGCCACGACGTCAGAAGATTGAATTAGAATAAGCACCATCATTTCTTCAATGCATGACTATGTCGCAACAGCTGAGTTAGCTTTTCGCGCATGCTGAGTATTTCGCTCGGACAGGGCAACGCGGCCCCTGTCATTGCCTCACTTACGGGCTCTCGCCCTAGCTGCTGCCTCGCTCCTATGCCCGTCTTCTTTGTTCCTGCCTTTAAAAGCTGCACTTTTACCTCTCACCTTCTCTCCTCCGTTTGCTCACTTTGAGTGCGCATTCGCCTTCACCCGAGACTCCACCCCCTCGCAGCTTCTACCTGCACCAAAGCGTCTTAGCGTAACGCTTACTTAATAAAGTCGCGGCTCTGACGATCCGGCCTGCCAAAAAAAATCCCAGGCTGAGCAACTCTTACAAGCAACACCACCCATACCATCAACTTCTCCAACGCTACAACAGTACCGCATCATGGAGTACGAAAACGACCAACGGGGTTACGACGGTTAGTCTTTTGCATTCATGCTGCCTTGCCACCTATTGACACGGACGCGCAGACGAGCCTCGTGGCTACGAACGCGATCGAAGCAGGTCACCACGCGGCGAGCGCCGCGACCCCGACAGCTCGCGTGCCCGTAGTGCCTCTCCGAACGACCGCGATAGCCGGTGTGTAACCGTCTGATGTTTTACAATGCGCACTTGCTAACTGGACACCCAGTGGCCCACCTCTAGCTCCTCGCGACGACGACGACAGCCGCAATTCAGGCTCCAACCTCTTCGTCACAGGCATCCACCCTTCTCTCTCCGAGGAAGAGGTTACCCGTCTTTTCGAGAAGTATGGTGAAGTTGAGCAATGTAACATAATGAAGGATCCTCACACCAGGGAGTCGCGTGGCTTTGGTTTCGTCAAGATGGTCACTTCTGATCAGGCTGACGCAGCCAAAGAGGGGCTCCAAGGCGAAGTTCACCAAGGCAGGACGTTGAGCATTGAAAAGGCTCGCCGCGCCCGTCCTCGCACTCCCACTCCGGGCAAGTACTATGGCCCGCCCAAGCGAGGTAAGCCCGTATCCTACATTCCCTCCGCTCAATTGCTAATATCATGCGTAGAGTTTGGAGGCAACGGTGGCGGTCGCGGTGGTGGCGGCCCTCGGGGCGGCGGCTCTCGCTATGGCGATCGCTATGGTGACGACCGCCGAGGAGGCTACGGCCGCCGTGATGATTATGGCTCACGCAACTCACGTTACGATGACCGTGGTTATGGTGGTGGTGGTGGCAGCGGTTACGGCTCTCGACGTGACGACTATGGCTCTCGAGGCGTTGATCGTTATGCATCTGATCGAGGTACATCTGACCGAGGCTATGGCCACCGGGATGGTGGACGCGAAGACCGTCGCGGCGGTGGAGGTGGCTATTACGAACGCCCTCCTCCCCCAGCCTCTGGTGCTGGAGGTTATGACGGTGCACCTCCCCCACGTGAAGCGTACGGCGGTGGCCGCTCGTACGAGGGTGACTACGACCGTTCTCACCGCTAGCTCTCAGCTAACCATACCAGAACCCAAACGGTACTAAGTTAGGGTTTTCGTGACTATTCCACGGTTTGGCATTCCCTATCACACCCATCATTCACTCCTGTAATCATATGGCTACTTCACTGCGTCAGTTTAATACGGCTTTTATCGTCACGGGGATTTGGTCGACAAAAGTTCTTCGATATAGTTCACAGCGCAGAGGGGGGCAAACTTCGATGGCCTGCCATCTTGCAGCTCGACATCTCCCTAGCCCTTCTGGACTCGGTAAATATCCTTGGAGAAACAGTTTCAGCACATCAGGAAAGGCTTTCGGAGGCAGCAGCTATGCCTTTCAGAACGCATCAGTCATCTTGATCATCATCTACCTCGACCTCAAATTGTACTTCTATATCTTGCCCTTTCGATGCAGCCAGGGCGTCAAACAATCAGTCCACACCACCTTCCGCCCACCAGCCTTGTTTAAAACAATCTCAATACCATCCATCATAACCGCGACCGTGTCAGCAGCAGCCCTCGACCAATAAAAAGTAAATGGGCCTGTAATAATCGACACTCGATTCCTTGAGCATGATTCGCCGTGCATCTGTAACAGCATATTCCGCTTTGATTTGTACGCACCAAGGTCTTTTCCAAGACGTGCCGCTCCGGCCATGGTATCAGAAGATGCCTCATGCCATGCCAGCACCCGTAAACAGCAGCAATATGCAACAAATGAGCCTAGCCTGTGTCACCATGCGAAATGCAGAGGAACGCAGTGTAGGGTGTGTGTTTGCGGGCGCTGACTGCCGGCAAGGTACAGAAGGAGGTGCGTGCTCTGATTTTCGTTTGTCTCATTTCCTCTTACGTCCTGCGTGCCATCTATTTTATTTCGTCGTGCTTGAATTGACCTCTCGTTCGTCTGTAGTATGTACAAACAAAATAACATGCAGTAGTTATTAGTGGCAAGCCTAGAGCAACACGACTGCGCGCCGGTGAGTGTATCTAGGCAACGACGATATCGTAAGCCTGGCAAAGATTATTGCGCAACCAGTATCAATGCGGAAAGATGATCTTCACGTGGGCGACTCTCAATCTGATAACCGCAATCATGTCCTTGCGAGGAATGGTTGAGAGCAGCTCGCCGTGGCACTTGGTGGCGTAAGGATGATCAGCTAGCCATTCGAAACAGGTAAGAGGCCAAACGTGAAAAGCAATGAGAAGGCTATAGCACCATGACGCAGTCTTCTTTTTTTTCAAAGCTGCTATTATCTACCAATGGAATATCCTGCTCTTGCTCCTGGTCCTCCGGCACACAGCCGCTCACTCGCGCGTGATCGAAGCCTTGCATAATTGAAGGTAATATACTCCTACCACCAGGGGTTAACAAGCGGCGACTATTTTCAGAACAGACGCCAAGCAGGGTTGGTACCTGGATTGCGCTCGTGGTGGATCAGTGGACCCGGGCTTTTGTGGGAGTTGACGTTGGCCTGCTGCGCCCGCTTGCATCAATGGCTGGGCCCGAACACGACGGCGCAGGCCCGGGACCACTTGTGTCGCTGTCGCTGACATTGACGCCATCTGTCCCTATCCCATCCGCCATCTACTATCTAATAGTCCCCCCAACCCAATAATCAAATGCACGCTGATGTGCGGGCCTATTGTGTCATTCGTTTCCTCCTAACTTCGCGCCGCGCGGCCACTCCACATGTGAGCGCAAACCCTCTGATGCTTCGACTGCCGTCGACTGATAGTTAGCAATGTAGAGAACACGTAGAAATCGTTGACTCCCTTTCCCACATCATGACCCGCCGCAATTTAATCCCACTCACCGCCCTGACGTTGACTTTGATCATGGTTATATTCTTTTACTCGAGCAACTCCGGTCGCAAAACCCTTCAGGCCTTGCCGCAACGCGTGGGCCTGGGAGAGCACGTTGGAGCGAACCACCCTCCCTCCAGTGGCGACCGCCATTCTTCCTCCCATTCGGCGCAAGATCCACAGTACGAGGAATGGAATCCGAAGCTCAATTTCAAGCCCGGGTCGGCCATGCCGCCTGGCCACAACTATACTTCGGTTCTAGTTATCGCCAAAACAAAGGAGGAGAATATTGATTGGATGGACGAGAAGCTGCCTGAGCAAGAGAAGGCTGTGTATGTCGCCGATGACCCAAAGGCGCCACTACATCCGCCCAAGAATAAAGGGCACGAAGTCATGATATATCTTACGTGGATAATCGACAACTACGACAAGCTTCCCGATGTCGCAATCTTCATGCATGCACATCAACTGACGTGGCACAACGACGACCTCCTCGGAAACGATGCCGCCCTGCTCATCCAACGCCTTAGTCGACAACGAGTATGGCGAGAAGGATTCGTGAACATGCGCTGCAGTTGGCACCCCGGCTGTCCCGACTGGATGCACCCAGGAGAGACGGAAAAGAATGATTACAAGCAAGAAGAAGTTTTGCTGGCCAAGTCTTGGAGCGAGCTATTCCCACTTGATGAAGTTCCATCCGTCCTCGCGCAGCCCTGCTGTGCGCAATTCGCCCTGTCTCGTGAGCGCATACAAGCAAAGCCTTATGCGCAGTATGTCTGGTACCGCGACTGGCTCTTTAACACTAAACTCCCCGATTACCTCTCTGGACGCATATGGGAATACGTATGGCAATTTGTCTTTACTGGACAAAATATATACTGCCCCAAAGAGCATATTTGCTTTTGCGACCAATTCGGCACCTGCTTTGGGGGCGAAGAAGCATACGCCGACTTCATTGTGCTTAAAAATGAGCTTGGGGACCGGGAGAGAGACCTTCGCGAGTGGGAAGAAAAAGGCAAGGCGATAGAAGAAGCAAAGAAGGAAGGGGACCAAACGAAGTTGGAGGAACTCGAGAAGGAAAAACCCGAAGAGGGCAAGGATGAAGAGTTCCGCAAGGAGATCGATCGCCTGCGACCCAGAGTCGATGGGCTGAAGAAAGAAGCCGAGGAAAGGGGGAAAGATCCCAGGAACAGGGCATTAGAGGCAGGGAGAGTGTGGAATGAGGGCGATGATTTCTAGACGTGTTGGATCCGAATAGGCGGCTTCTTCTGGGTTACCGACTTGCATTGATGGCGTTTGGTATCGGATTGTCGTGCATAAATGGACACGAGTATGGGAGGAGTCATGTTTCGTGGAATGCGGGTTGTCTCTTGCTATAAGATATGCCCTCACGGCAACCAGCTAATTATAGATTATGTTGTCGCAATAGCTAGCAAAGTCGATGCACGGAGTGACGGGCTAACAGGAGCATGTGTGCCTGGGCCTTGGTGATGACAACACTCTATACACTGCTTACTGCGCTCAGGACCACACAAAATGAGCGACACGGCGCCCGCAGCTCCAGGCCCGAGTGATGCTCCACAGACAGAAGCACCGTCCCAAGAACGCGCAAAGAAGGGAAGCCCGCCGACGGGGCCGATGTCTCTGCCAGCGCCTTACGGAGGGCTTCCCTCTCTGTGGCTCGACCGACTCCAAGTCCACGGGGCACGCCTCGCACAGAACTTGTCAATGCGGCCGAGAACAAGGGAACAAGGAGATTACGTTCCCGATGCTTAGGAAAAAAAAATGTGCGGCTTTCAGGTCCGCCTTAGCTCGCCCTTCCTCAACCTCCGCCAGGGCCTCTCTCTCTCTCTCTCCACACTACTGTCCAGGCCTGTTGGAAAAGAGGAAACGAAAGCGGGCACGAGGGTTAGGTAAGGGCGCGGAGCGGGCGGCTCTTTCGTCGGTTCTCAACAACTAGATCCGAACACAAACAGGCGGGGGAGGAGGAACCCATTGAATTCTCCGAGTCCCAAGATCAAGCAGTCTATTTTATTCGTTCTCGTCAGAGAAGCAGTAGTGTTTTTGCGCGCTTTTTGTTCCAAGATTCCCCCCTTTCCAAAGAGAGGCTTTGTATACTAACGCCATACCCCCATGATCTTTACGCAGCATGCCCATCTCCAATCTGATTGTCCCCTCCCTTCCCCCCTTCCCCCCTTCTTGTCACAAACAAACTCGTTACGGCCATTGTTCATGCGAGGCGTATCCACGGATTGCTGCCTTGTTTGCTTTGCATGTCCGCCTCACCCTCGTGCTGGGACGCGGGTTCGGTTTTTTGGAGAGGATAGTACAATTTTTGGTTGGGGTGGTCTACCAAATGTTCGAATGTGGCGGTCTGTTTTCCTAGAGACTACGCAGAGGGTTGCTCTGTAAATGCAGAAATGACGGAGAGTGGTGGGTAGTTCAATTGACGTAGGGGCAAAAGCTTTTCATCTCACAAGGAAACGTGAAGACGTGGAGGAGGGAGGGGGAGGTTGTGTATGGATTCGTAGATATGGATATGGTAAAGCTCAACTATCATGCATACATTCCAGCATTCTCGCACCGTCTTATCTCTCCCAATCAGCCCATGACCCTGACAAAAACCGAATGATGAATAAATGACACACACACACTCTCTCTCTCCCTCAACCTACCTCTTCCCATCCACCCCGTCACCCGCCCTGATCTCGGCAGCAACCTCCTCTTCAAACCTACTCTTCTCGCATGCACACCATTTCCACCACCCAAGCGCGACGGCAATGGCAAGCGGCACACTAAACACGCAATAGGCCCAAAGCAAGTCGGGCATAACGTTGCCGGGGCTCTGTTGCCAGTTGAACATGGTAGTGCCGAATACGGAAGCCACAAACGTGGCGGGTAAAACTAGGGCGGTGAGAAAGGCAAGTGTTTTCATGGCGGCCGTGGCAATGGTTGCATTGTGACGATGATGGGCTTGGGAGATGAGGGTGGAGATCTTGGAAAGGAGTTAGGTTTTTGGAAACGAGAGGGTTGGGATTTCTAGATGGAAGGGGAGAAGAAGGGGAGAAGAAGGGAAGGTGGGGGAACTTGCAGTGATCATGGACTGGCTGGTCTCGTGGAGGGTTTTATTGTGCCGTTTGATGCTTTCTGCCGAAGCGAGGAGGTGCTTGATGCGCGTTCGCATCTCTCTCGATGACCTGATGACTCGGGTTGTGTGTTGTATTTCGTCGAGGAGGGCGGAGAGGTGGTTGAGGGAGGAACATTGCCAATCCGATAGGTTGTTGAAGACAACGACATTGTGTGCCAGACCGCTCATGACGGTTGTGAGTTCCCTTGTATTGATTTTGGCCTGTTGGCGCTGCACCTCTGTGAGCTGGGCAGGACGCAAGACGGTGCAAAAGTGATCCATTCGAAGCAAGTGGTGCTGGATGAGTAAGGTTGGGAGAAATAGCGAGTGGGTCCAGAAGCGCTGGGCTACTTCAACAAGCTGAAATATCTCGGTGCCAGCGTGTCTCTTCCACAAACTGTGATGTTCGCCATGGTGGGTCACGCCCGTGCCGTGCAGAATGCCCGTAGACAGCCCCGTGGCAAAGTCGTAGGAGAAAGCAAGACCGTAGTTGGCGATTTGGAGCTTCTGGGCGGCTTTGACGACCATACTCAGTCGTCTCAGAGCGCCTGTATCTTGATCGATGTCGAAATCATGGATGGATATTCCGCTTTCCGAAGAGATGGCCAGAAGGGTGTTTTGTGGAAGATTGAAGTGGCGCTCAATGGTTGTATATGTCTCTTTTTGTATATCGAAGCTTGGCGGCGAGTGGGATGAGCGTTCTAGGATCAAGAGTCTGATTCCGCCGAGCATGGCGACACGAGGATTCCGGCTTCCAAGGGGCATATAGTTGCCGCTTTCAGTGACCCAGTCGAGAATCTCATCGTTGACAAGGGTTCCATGCCGGCAAAAGGCGGCAAAGTTATTTGAACTATTTACGCTTTTCTGTGTAGCGCGTCAGCGGATATGGTGGTGCAGACGTGCTCGTGCGGTGTGAGTCACTTTTGTTGTTGTGAAGCACAAGGCTTCGATGTATTCAGCTTGTTCGGTGCCGGCGACATGCCACGCTTGGTTGTCAAGAGTGGGAGTCATTGACATGGCCGGCTTCCCCTCGTTATATGTGCGCTTGTACGAGAGCATCTTTGTCCTTTGGGAACAAACTGTGCGCGCCTCGCGACTTCCCCAAGCGATTTGTGGCGATCTGAAGCTGATTGGGTCTTTCAACGCCAGGACGCCGCACGATTCTCAGGCGCCCAGAAGCGCATTGCAGCTGGCGTTGGTACTGGCATTGTCTCGACTTGATGTGGGTGATGGGCGGTGGGTGGTTGCAGTGGTTGGGCCGCAGAGGGGGAGATGATTGGCACAGGCAAGAGTTGGTCAAGCCACTGCTGGCTTTGATTGTGGTCAAGTAGTCTATCTCAGGATTGTGGCCAAGTAGTCTATCTCAGCTATCAACGGGCGTGCTTCGGCTCATATTCTCCTCAAGACATCTGCAGCCAGCTTCTTCTGGCCGGCGCTGTCCAGGGCGTGCTCATCGACGGCCTGGATTGCCTGTCCAATGGCGAGCGTGGCCTTGACCGTGCCTCCATCCACATGCACCAGGCCGTTCCTGCCGATTGTGACGTCAAAGCCCACCTTCCCGCCCAGAGTCTCCAGCAGCACGAGGCTGCTCTTGGGCGCCAGCAGTCTCCGCGCCATGCCCAGACTGACGCCGAAGACCATGCCGCCCTTGAGCAGGCCCAGGCCGTCGCCCTTGCCCGTGGCGGGGTCGACGCAGGTGAGCTCCGGCGCCGTGTCCTTGCCCACGCTGACGAGGCGGCAGTAGGCCAGCGAGGCCGGGGCGAGCTGGGGGCGCGTCTTCCGGGTCACGCCCTCGAAGGCCAGGTGGGGCAGCAGGGCCGGCGGCGTGTTGGGCGTGAGCAGGCAGGTGAAGCTCTCGGCCGCAGAGCCGGTGACGGTGGCGATGACAAGGTCGCCCGGGAAGGGCAGGTAGCGGCCGCTGTTGCACTCGACCGAGGCCGCATTCTTCTTGCTGTCGGTGACCAGCGCGCCGGCGACGGTGGCGACGATGGTGGAGGGCGGGATGTACCGCAGGCCGGGGCCCAGCCGCAGCGTCCTTCTCTTGCCGGTGCCCGTGGGCAGTGCGGTGGGCGGGATGTGGTCGCCGGGCAGCACGAGAGTAGCCATGGCACAATGGCAGAGAGCAGGCAGAGCGGCGGCTTCGCGTGCGAGGGGCAGGCCCGTGCGCACCCGGCTCGAACTTTTTCGCTGGAGCTGGAAGGCGAAATTCCTCAACGCGCAGCCCCTCCGCCCGCCGCTCCTCCCACGGCTCCTGTGCACGCCATACAACACCGCCCTGCACACACGCCGCCGACCATGAGCGCCCAGGCCGACCCCGCCCAGCGCGTGGCCATTGGCCTGTCCTTTGGCAACTCCTACAGCTCCATTGCCTACACCACGGCCGAGGGAAAGGCCGAAGTCATTGCCAACGAGGACGGCGACCGCCAGATCCCCTCGACCCTCTCCTATGTCGCCGGCGAGGAGCTGCACGGCGGCCAGGCCAAGAGCCAGCTCGTGCGCAACCCAAAGAACACGGTCGCGTACTTCCGCGACCTCGTCGGCCAAGAGTCAGTCTGCCTGTCCTGCCCGCCCGCTGCTCCGAGACTGACGCGCTGCCAGGTTCGAGGCAATCGACCCCACGCCCTGCCACCAGTCGGCACACCCCTCGCGGCACGGAGCCACCGTCGCCTTTGCCATCCGCGACACCGAGGAGGACAAGGCGAACACGGTCACTGTGGGCACCATCACCACCCGCCATCTGCGGCGGCTGCGCGCGTCGGCCTCGGACTACCTGGGCAAGACGGTCAGTGCTGCCGTCGTCACGGTGCCCACAAACTTCTCCCGTGCCCAGAGGGAGGCCCTGAGAGCCGCTGCCAAAGACGCCGGCCTGGAGATTCTGCAGTTCATCCACGAGCCTACCGCCGCCGTGCTGGCATACGATGCCCGTCCAGACGCTTGCCTGGCCGACAAGATCGTTGTCGTCGCCGATCTCGGTGGCACCCGCTCAGACATCGCAGTCGTTGCCTCCCGCGGCGGCATCTACACCGTCCTGGCCACGGTGCACGACTACGACGTCAGTGGCTCCAAGCTCGACCAGGTCCTCATAGACTACTTCGCCAAAGAGTTCCTCAAGAAGCACAAGTCCGTTGGCGATCCTCGGGAGAACGAGCGGTCTTTGGCCAAGATGAAGCTCGAGTGCGAGGCTGTGAAGAAGGCCCTTTCAATAGGCTCCTCTGCCAGCTTCTCCGTGGAGAGCTTACTGGGCGGCGTAGACTTCACAGCGACCATCAATCGCTCACGGTACGATCTTCTCGGCAATAAGCTCTTCGCCGCCTTTACCCGTCTGGTGCTCCATGCCGTTGAGAAGGCCCAGCTCGATCCTCTCGATGTCTCAGAGATCATACTTGCTGGCGGCAACTCTCATACACCAAAGGTTGCCTCTGCCGTCGGCTCTGGCTTCCCAGAAACCACCACCATCTTGGCCCCGTCCACATCGCCCATTGCAATCAACCCCTCTGAGCTTGTCGTCCGTGGCGCCGCTATCCAGGCCAGTCTCATCCAGGAATTTGAGGCTGAAGACATCGAACAGAGCACACACCCCATGGTCACCGTCACCCCACATCTCTCCAATGCAGTTGGTGTGCTCTGCATATCTGGTGACGAATCGTCTGGTGTCTTCCATCCCATCGTCGATGCTGAGACCTCCCTACCTGTGCGTCGCACAGCAACCATTGCAACTCCACGAGAAGGTGGTGATGTTCTGATCAAACTCGCCGAAGGCTCGCGCCACATCAAGGTTACCAAGCCTGCACCCAAGCCCAAGAAGGAAGAGGACTCGGAAGACGAAGATGACAGCGACGAGGAGAGTGATGAGGAGGAGGAGGGGGAGGAGCTCAGGGAGAAGACTTGGAAGGTCGGCAAGACGCTCAGCGAAGCTGCCATTCGCGGCGTCAAAAAGGGGGGCAAAGTTGAAGTTCAGATCAACATTGGTGCCGACTTGAGTATAAACGCCATCTTCCGGGAGGTAGGCGGTAAAGGAGGTGTTCGGGGAATTGTTCAAGGGCAAAGGGTGAATGGTGCTTAAAATTCAGAAGTAATGGCTTCCACGGTATAATCTAGATCAATTGCATCATTTAGAAAAAAGACCATGACTTGCTTGAAGAAACCCCCCCCCCCCAAAAGTGATGATTGGAGTGGGACGACGTTTTTACCAAATATTGTTTGTATTGCTCCAACGTACCCAATTTTGTTGCTCCTACATACCCAATATTACTAGTACGTACCAAACATTACTCTTGCGTTGACGGGGAAAAAACAAAAATAACGCTTTTGATAACCCCCCCCCCCCCCTACTTACTTACTGGGTCCCCAACACCCTCAAAAAAGGCCTCATCTCCCTCCCCAACTGGGTCTGACGAATCCACCTCCCATACGTCATATTCTCATCGTGCAACACCAGCCCCTCATAATGCCACCTCCTCCCCTCCCAATTCTCGCGATCCAACTCCTCGGTAATGAGCAGGTCCAAGGCGCCGACCTCGGCGCCCTCATCCTTGCCATTCCAGTCGGTGCTCTCGCCAATTTCCAAGTAGCGCATGCGGCCCAGCCAGCGCTCGTCAATCAGCGCATACAGGTCGACGGCGGTAAAGCACCACGCGGGATCGAGCTCCATGGTGGCCTGGCCGCAGGTAATGAGCGTTAAGCGCTCCAGCGGGCGGGCTTCGCGCCAGCGGGCGCGCCGAAAGTCGGGGGGCATGCGCGCGAAGCCGGCGCCCACGTAGTCGAGCGCTATGGTCAGGTCGCGCAGCTTGGGCAGCCAGAACAGCAGGTTGTTTAGGCGGGCGTGCTTGACCGAGGGCAGGTCGCGGAGCTCGACGGTCGTGAGCGTGTGGCCTAGGTTGATGAGCAGCGGCTTGATGCCCGTGTGGTCGAGTGTGGGCGCATGCACAATGCTGAGCGAGGTCAGGGTGAGGGGGAAATTGTGGGGCTGGCGGAGCATGTCCCAGAGGAACTGGCCCGAGATGGGACCTGACAGGGAGAGGTGCTGGAGGGATGGGGGCCAGCGGACGTTCATGGAGAGCGTGTGGGGTTCGTAGCTTGCCGAGCAGCGCGGGAGGTAGACTTGCTCGAGGGCACCTAGTTTCCGCAATGTTTGATTGAGGGATTGGAACGATATGCATTCTGACACGAGCCTGAGGTCTAGGATGCGTAGCTGCTCACATTTGCCTAGGCTGGCCCAGCAGTTTATGGCAAAACTCGCCTGAGGCGCGATGAAGATTTCCAGCGAGTTTTTAGCGCGGCCTAGTAAGCCTGATATTCAAATGTTAGCAACTGCTCCCTCCATCGCCTTGCCGTGAATAGTGAATGGCTGACTTACGGGCTGTGGTGTTTTTGTTCGAATGGTGCACGATGTGTGACAGATCGAGCACTCGGATCAAGCCTGCCAAGACACTGTGCTTGATGTGTGCAAGCACAGAAGGGCATATAGTACGTACGAATAGCTCGTATGATGCTCCTACTAGGAACGGAGAATCATAGAGTCGTCGTATTCCCACACCGTACCACTGTCGGTTCACTCTACAGAAACGAGCGAGTGTTTGTTGTCGGTCAAGTACTCCCCATTGTTGGACCAAGTCCAGAACCTCTAAAAGAACTTCGTCCGGTAGATAAATTGCGTATTCCATGGCATCAAACTGTAGGTTTGAGGGAGGATGAGCGAGATGGAGGAGATTATGAGCAAAATAAGGAGGCAAAACTTGTGTGACGCTGTGTTAGCCACCTGACCTGACTTGGTGCATAAACAAACCCCGCCTGTGTTCGGTACCACGGTACCACCTACGTCCGGTTCCACCTGCTTCTCGATAAGGCACATGTCATTGTCATCACAAATAGGACTTGAGCAGCCTGGTCGAAGCCAGAAATTTACCAAGATAAAGTCTCTTATTTGATAGCTCTACATGGCCGCCTAGTTTTGGTGCTGTACAGAAAAAATTACTGTAACGAAGAGTGGTGAACAGTGCGAGTGAGCGACCCCGCCTCCCATGTAATCTTTACTGGTCCATTACAATGTTTGCGTAAATGGGCTTCAGTCTCAGCCATATGTAATCAGTACCCATACTAAACACTATTGGTTGTTGTGCCTGCTGAAGCACGGGTTTGCGGTTGCATCCACGGATGCAAACTTTTGCAAAATGAATGAGTGGTTGCACGAGGCGCCGTACCACGATATTCGCATCTATCATTCTGAAAAGCTCTCAGAATAGCTTCCATCTAGCTATCGATGAACTCTCGGCAAGGCTATCCTGCTGTCAGTAAAGGGTCTTTTATTGTCATCCGAACCATGATTTCGCAAACGTGGAGGCATCGGCGCCCATCCTCGAGTGAAGTAAGAGCGGCCGATTTCACCACGACTCTCTTCATAATATTCAGAGAGATTTTCATAGAGACGGAGGAGTGGGACTGTGTTTACAAATTGCCTTGCGTCAATGGCGCCCACCGGCTCGCCTCGCCTCCGGCTGGCTTCTACTGCATTGTCGATAATGGACTTGGCTTGTGCTCTTTGTCGAGCTACGCGATGGCGATCGTAGATCCAATCTCGTAATTTCTCCTCTTCGCTAATAGGAACCGAGGGTGGAGCCATGGGGTCATCATTCGTTGGGCTCTTAGCTGTAAAGAACGGGCCCCTGAAATTCTGCACCGTCGGTGGCTGTCGACTCAATCCATTCGAGATCTCATATTCTCGAGCTTCCTGGACGTCATCAAGGTCACTAGACCGCAGTGCTGCTAAAGCAGTAGCTTTCGAGGATATGGCATTCCATGCGCAACATTTTGGAGGTGCAGCGGGTCCAAGTGGATTTAAACGGATTGCACCCGTGGAATTCTGGTGAGGAACGGCTCGATGAGGATTCGCTATTGTATAACCCGTGGATGGATACAAAGACCGTGCTGTAGGCTGTTGGCCTCCAAATCTCGGCACTGCGACTTGCCCTTGAGTTGAAACACTCGGACGCTTGATCAAGTCCATACGTGGTGGCGGTGCTTGGTTGTTTAGCTTTGGATGAGTATCAAAACCTTCTCCAAAACGAACATATGCACTGGCACCACTGCGAGTCATGGGTGGTGGCAATGCTTGGTGGTTTGACTTTGGATGAGTATCAAAACCTTCTCCAAGACGAACATATGCACTGGCACCACTGCGAGTCATGGGTGGCGGCAATACTTGGTGGTTTGACTTTGGATGAGTATCAAAACCCTCCCCAAAACGAACGTATGCACTGGCACCACTGCGGGTCATGGGTGGTGCCTCTTTTTCACCTTGTAGATACCGTCCGCTTGGACCGGTAGGTATGGTGGGCGGCATCATAGCCGGGAGCGTAGGACAAGGGAACCGGGATGGAAATTCATATTCAAGATTCAGTGAACCCTCCACAACTGTGGCATTGTCATCAGCGCGGGTAGGAGCTGAGCGCTTCATCTCGAGAGGCGTAACAAATGGATCGTCAAGGTGTTGACTTTGAATTGTTCCCTGGCGCGGTGCGGATTGAATTGCGGGGCTCTTGCAAAGAGCTTGTCTCGGAACGAAATCGCGATACGGATAATCAGAAGCACCTCCAGTTGTTGTCTTTGCCCTAGAGGCTGCAGCTTTGCGGAGAATCTCTGTAAGACTTGGGCGACCCTTGTCCACAACAATCTTCTCACGGTTCTTGGCAGCGAGCTTAAAAGCCAGAGGATCGCCAGGCACTTTGCCATCTTCTGCACAACCAGAATCCAAAATTCCTTCAATTTTGCTCCGAGAGTAAGTGTACCGCCCAATATTTACCCACTGGAAGGATCCTGACGACCACTGGTGGGCTGAGACGTCTCGATTCAGGTGGCCAATGAAGATAACTTGTCCATCGAATTCTCCTGGCTGCTCGCGCAATCGTGTTTGGCCTGGAAGCTTTCCGAAAATCTCAGAAATGGCATCGCGCTCGTCGGTCTGAGTTGATGTTGCGCTGCCCTTATGGTCGTTGGATACATGGGGTTCCCTCTCAGTAGTATTTGCATGATTGAGGAGGAAAGCTGGAGGCTTTGGTTGAGGCTTAAGTATTTTAATGGGGGTGCAAGGCTCGCAAGCTGGGTTTTGAGAGTGTTGGAGAGAGGAGGATGGTGCAGGGTATTCTAGGGATGGCTTGGGTTCCGTGCCCGATGGGATTACATGATTGGGGAGGAAAGCTGGAGGCTTTGATTTAGGCTTGAGTATTTTAATGGGGGTGTAAGGCTCGCAAGCTGGGTTTTCAGAGCATTGGAGAGAGGAGGATGGTGCAGAGTTTTCCAGGGATGGCTTGGGTCCCGTACCTGATGAGATAGCCCTCTTGTTGTTGGGCTGTAGTTTCACAATGCCAGCCGGCGGATGCTCACTTTCGCTCTCATTCTCGTCGAGACGGGGACGACGTGCCATATCTGCGAATGTTTTGGCTGGAGCACAGGACTTGGGGATCTGATCTTCTGCGGGTCGTGGGTGGCGTTCACTTGGTGTTGGGTGCGAGAGCGAGGCTGATTGGAAGACTGGGGTAGCCTCTTCTTCATCGCGTGTCGGGGTAGACTCATGGTCGGCCCTTGGCACGACTTGAATGTGCGAATGCGAGAGGATGCGAAGGTTTGAGGCAGTAGCCGGGGGCATTCTTCCCCTGAACAGCTGGATATTGGCGCGGACACGACGGCCTCGTGGACTGTGAGTGGGGGTGGGCCATTTGTTGGCATGGGGGAGACTTACTGCGCCGGCCGGTTCGATGCATGTTGGGGAGTTTGGGGTTCGAGGGTGTGAAGGGCTGGGGGTGTGAAGGTGTGGAGGGTTGAAGGGTTGAGGGTGTGAAGGATTGAGGGGGTGGAGGATTGAAGGTTTGATGGCCTGAAGGGTTGAAGGTGGAAAGACCCAAGCGTGATGGTGGGCAAGTGTGACGGTGGGGTGGTGTCATGGACATGACGCTGGCAAGAGCGATAGCCCCCGGGCGAGGAGGTTGCGATGGTGTTGTGACGAAGTGAGCCGTGAAGCAGGCAGAGCAAGCCCAATTTATCGCCCCATCCCCCAAGCACTCTGGATTGTTTGCCGCAGTCCCCAAGTGAGCAATCATGCTGTACGACATCTCTTTTGTTCAACAAACATCTCGTAAAGGTTGCTGGTGCTGCATCGCTGCACGCCGATCTTGAAAAGGAGCGGCAGGACAGAGCCCTTCCAGAGTCCCGTCTTAAATCCATGTTTCATGCCGTGTTGTGAGGAGCAGTCGTCGTGAGGCGCAGCCACCATGAGGGGTAGTCGTCGTAGGGGACGCCATGGTGAGGAGCCGTCGTTGTGTGAACCAAGAACTTACGGCGTGCGCTGGGAAGCCAGCACCTTCTATATCGACGACTTCACACTGCCGGTCCAACTGGCGGCGCGGTGCCCGGACGGATACCGGCACTTAGCCTCCGAAACGAAGACGACAACCGGCACTCTTATCAGACAGCGAAGCTGGCGACGCTGGCAAGCTGGGCTAGCCCTTGGACTGGATTCTCAGCCAAGGCAGGGATGCCCAGTCTCCCAAGGAGCCAGTCCCTCCGACTCCCAGGACTGGGAACAGACGACAGTCCATCGGCAGAGACAGCGTCCGGCCGTCCGCACTGAAGAACATCATGCGAACAAAGAGTTTCACGTATTGTCCTTCAAGCGACGTTGGAAATGCGCCGGCGCACTGTGCGCGTGCGGGGACGTGCATTTCGTTACAAGATAACCCCGAGATCTGAGGCAGACGGAGAAGCAGGAAAGATTGGGCCGGGAGCCGCAATTGGCGTCCTGGTAGCGCTGCTATTTGGCCGCGGCGGTTAATATCCAGAGCACCTCGGTGCTCAGGGCCATCCCGAGTCTTGTCTGCATAAAACACTGGCCTGTTGGTAGCAAGACGCTGCTGCCATACACGACCGAAGGGGAGCCGACGATCAACGCGGTCAAATTTCCACTCTTTTCCAAGTGGACTCTCGCAGCCCCCCTTTCCCTGTGCACAAACCTCACTTGACAGCGATCCTGTGTGCCATCTCCCCTGTCAATCTCCCCCGCCTTCAAGTGCAGGCGCTATTGTAAACATTGGCAAAATGCAGATTCACGTACTAATCAAGGCCGAAGCCCGCCCATAGCCTATTGCCTTACCTATAAGTGCGGCGTGGTCCCCCAATACCTATTATCCTTTTGACTGTGCAAAATGGCTTTCCGGAAGGCGCTGCTCGCGCTAACGCACCTCGCCTCTGCAAATGCCATCAGACTTCTAGTGGCATCCTACCAAGGAAGCCCCAATACCACCGGTAGCATACAAACCCTCGAATTCAGCAAAGATCTTGCTTCCTTCCAAGTTACCCACACCAGCAAGGACTGTGGCCGGAACCCCAGCTGGCTAGATGCGTCGTCGACCACGGTAACATGCGCGGACGAAGGCTTGCCCGGTGGTAGTCTCGCCATGCTGGGTGCTGGGCCTGATGGAAGCCTCCAAAAACTAACCACTGCCACTACACCCGCTGGCCCTGTGTCCAATGTTCTTTACAACAACGGGTCAGCCATAGCGCTCGCTCACGTAAGTAGACCATGCAGCAATTCACATCATATCAACCACTAATTTCAAACTCTGTCCACAGTACCAACCTCCTGCCATCTCAACATTTATGATCAAAGACAACACGTATATACCTCTACAGAACTTCACGTTCAATCTTACAGGCCCAAATAAAGAGCGGCAAGAAATTTCGTACGTGATGTTGCGGTTGAGCTATGGTTTGTCACACATGCGCTAACTACATAAATCACTGTTTAGACATATCCACCAAGCGATCCTTGACCCCTCTGGGCGATTCGCCCTTTTCCCTGACCTTGGAGGCGATGTTGTTCATGTCTTCTATGTCAATCCTGTGACCAGTCTATTGGAAGAAAAAGCGCCTCTAAAATCGAAACCCGGATATGGTCCCCGACACGCAGCTTTCTATGTTCCCACAATCGATTCTGGCGTCCTATTCCTCTATGTTATCCACGAGCTTAGTAACAAGATCGTCAGCTATGAAGTCACATACCCGGAAACCGGTGGCTTGGCTTTCAACGAGGTCGATGAAGTCAGCACATTTGGCGGTCGCGAGGTACCGAAAGGGGCGAACGCTGCGGAGATTACTATTGTACGTTGGCAGTCCTCCTAGGCCACATCAGCTGTGCCTAACTAACCACTCGTAAACAGTCTCCCGACAACGAGTTTTTGATCGCTTCAAACCGACTAGCACCCTTCTTCAACGTGACGAATCCGGATCCCAGCAACAGCACTCAGCTTCAAAGTGACTCAATAGTAACATTCAAACCGAGAGATTGCGGAACTCTAGATTTTGTCCAATTAGCCCCATCTGGAGGCCTCAACCCTCGTCACTTTAGTTTGAACAAAGACGGATCCATGATTGCAGTCGCCAACTCGGCGTCAATGAACGTCATCATCTATCCCCGGGATAAAGAGTCAGGTAAGATCGGGGAGAAGAAAGCAGCGGCCTTCGGTCTAGGACCTGGACCTTTGACGTAAGTCTCCTTGCCCCAATCCTCTGCAAAAATTGTACTGACTTTTCTGTCCTTGATATAGTAATGTACAATGGTTGGAAGGGTAAATAGACGAAATATCCTTGATTGTATTCGTAGTGGTATCATTTGTACTTGAGTCAATTCTAACAATGCTTTACGGAGCTTTGTAATACCAAAATTCAAACATCCTCTTCGTCATGTTCTAATATCCTCACTATGGCCATTTCTCTTGCGCAATAGCCCATGAAACAGCGTCCCAGACATCGCCCACCTGAGTGGGGAAAAAAATCAATGTTAGTATACACGCAGGATATAGTCGGCACACGGGTATTGACCTACAATTTGACGGGGTTGGTACGATGGCGTTGTACCTCTCACAAACACCCCGGTCTGCACTAGAATGCTTGCCCAATCGGTGCCATGAGGACTCTCATAGTTGTTACCACCAGCAATGTCGCTGGCAGGGTTGTCACCGACCATGTACACCCGTTTGAGCGGGCTCTCGACGCGTTCACAATGCTTCTGAAGGAGGTTTTGCCGATGTGCGATGAGCCGCTTTTCGGCAAACTGGTACGTGGGTTGGTACGGTTTCCCCATGACGACTTTTTTCATTTCGACGCCATTGCCTGGGCCGCCGGTGATGGCGGCCCAGATGCCCTCGAGCGCCTCTCTGAACCCCCCTTGTCCGAGCCGAGGCAGGTGGTACTTGGCCGCCCACAACAAATCTGGGTTGGAGAAGTATATGACTGGCTGTCCATCCTGCTGATATCCCTTGTTCGGTAAAGATGCATCGCCATTTCTAGATGAGAGTGTGCCGAGTATGCCACGTTCGGAGAGTAGGATATCCTTGATGATTTGCGCATCCAGCCCCCAGTCGCGTGGGTCGTTGTAGACGAAGACGGCGTCGATGCGTAGCGAGGAAGACGGCGAAGTCGGGTCAATGGGAGCGGGCAACGGGCGCGTGAATGCTCTGTAGTAAGGGAGCAGCTGCTGAGAGAAGGGCCAAACGTCAGGGTAGGCAGCTAATATATCAGCAGGCGTGACGACAGTTCTGAAGCTGCGCAGCTTGGTTAGAGAAGTCGACCTATTGGGCTCCACCTCGCAACCTACCCATACGCCTCTGCAACAGCTCTGCACCTGTCTGCCTCGCCACCAACCACCATGACAGTCTTGTCTTTATAATGGTCCATATCTGCAAAGGGCGTATGGCTCTGCACGAACATGCTGGTGTCAATGGACACGCCCAGCTTCTCGCTCAGGTCGGCCACGCGCTCCGACTCATGCTTGCCGCCACCATTTGTAAGGAGGATGAAGGGGATTCGCTGCGACTGGAGGTACAAGAGGGCTTTCGGGGCACGAGGAATTGCATCAGAACTGCGCAGAAGCACTCCATCGATACTGACAGCCGTCAGCGGAAGCGTGAGGTAGCGCCGGCGCTCACGTCACTCAACTCAAACGCAAACGCGAATTCGGGTTCCTTGGCCGGAGGCGCTGCTGCTGTCTGCAGGGCGCGGCGTACACATGTGCGATAGCCACTGCAGCGAGAAGGCCGCTGTCTCCCGGCGAGCCTAAGCGCTATCATTGTTCTTTCGGAGACGGCGAGTTGCCCATGTCGAGGTTGAAATGGCGTTGCCCCACGCCATTAGTCATCCGTTGCCGAGCTGCGTGCCTCACGTGCACGACGTTTGTGAGGGGGCTCGCCGCACCCAAATCAGACACCCACACTGCAATTGAGTTGCGTGCCTCGCACCGAAATCAGACGAGCTGGACTACCTGCATTGAGCTACGTACCCCTCGCACTCAAATCAGGCCGTCTGGACTGCCTGCAATTGGGCTGCGTGCCGTGCCGCCAAGACAAGTTGAAGTGTGATCGATGTCGGTCGGGATGAGACCCGTCTTGATCGCCTGTTGTACCAGAGCAAGCTATGCCCTCGCTAGAAGCCATCCTGGCCATCGGTTGCTAGAAGCCGTACCAACCATCGGCCGTACCAAAGCAACTTCAACCCCTGCTACAGTGCCTTCGCATGGTGGAGCGCACCCCTACCAAAGTTTGGCGAATCAGAGCACAACAGCCGGTGTAGTTCCCGAAGTAACACGCGCGCGTGCCCTCCGCCACCAACGAAATCCAGGTATATCCAGAATGTCACCAATAGGCCCAAGAACTTGGAGAACTTAGTGCTCGGCTTGATGAACCAGAAGGCACAGGGTACAGAACACCCAGCGCACAAGCCTGACTCCTCCGTTACAGGTGGTACCGACAGCCCAATCGATGACTATGGCGTTGGGTTCAATCTCAGGGCCCCGTAGTCCTGGAATGCGTGCTCAAACCCCAGAGGTTCCACAGCACATTGACGACAGCGTTGACCATTCCCCACAGGTCCGCAGCACATTGGTGAGAGCCATCATCTTTTACAGGTAAATCATACGTCTTGGATCCTCGACACCAAAAGGACAATTTCAACCGACGCGGTAGCTCGTTTAGCCGGCATCTTCCACTACGGTTCTAGCTGACATAGCCAAATCTCAACCGTACTGTATTAGGCACTTTGATTTGGGGTCGCTGTGAAGTTTTGCGACGAAGCGACCGCCACTCCAGGTCGTGTCGATATATGGTGTCACAAGGTTATCGTCGAGATCCAAGCCGCGGCTTTCCCCGTTAGAAGGCGAAATGAGAAGACGTATCTGGCATACAGGGATACGCTCCACCATGTGAAGGCACCGTATGCTGACCTGGACGGATACGTTGATTTTCTTTTTGTGTCCCTGAGGCTCGATGCGCCCTTGTGTCGCCGCGCGAGAGTTGCAGGCTCAATACCATACTTCCTTGCAATTTGTGCGTATACGAGTTTTTCCCCCAGCTTCAGCGATTCTATAGCCGCAAGCGCAGCCTTGATTGAGCTCATATTGGTAGAGTTATCGCGTGTTGAAGTTGTGGTACTACACCTGCAAATTAGTCGTTACACTACACTTTGCATTTGTGCTTCCTCAAACGAACAGTTACATGTGCTGATGCTCCGTAGGCTCGCAATGAGTAGGCCGTCTTCTCGCACTGCATCATACCAAACTCCGTTTGCGAGAGTTGCAACATAAAACATCAAAGCCGCTTTCCGCCGCATCGTACCCCTCCCAACACCTTTCTATACACCAGTTATTCTCGACATATCGAACCTGGGTACTGGCATGGGTCCAACCAATCCTACCAACCCTACCAATCCCACCAACCCCACCAATCCACCAATCCCACCAATCCCACCAATCCCACAACACTAGATCGACCAAACATGGTACGACGAGTATTAGGGTATTTTTTATGCCCGAATCCAGCTTTTATGATATTAATGCTTGAGAAACAGGTTCTGCGAAATCATCGCCCAATGCATTATTGAGCTCTCCACCGGGGACGAACAACGCTATACGGCAATCCTCGAAGAGTCGGAACACCCTAACCCGGAACTTATGGTTGTAGTTATCAGCAACGAACGCGGCTACTGCTTTCACATTGCGGTTACGTGGGCCAACAACGACCTCGAAAACGCCAAGGAAGTATGCACCCAAGCCGTCCTATCCCGAACCACCGAGAACGACCCTGATGTCTTCTATTGCGTTTACGACGCCGGTACTAACACGGCCAATTTCTGTATATGCCACCCTGGGGCGCGAGAATTCGCCGACGTCTGTAATTTCTCTGTGGAGGAGGACGAGGCAGAGACGGTGGCGAAGCGGTTCAAGACTTACGTCGTCTCCAATGCTGAAGCTTTGTCTCGCTAAACAGCGTGGTGCTGGGATATCGCTGTGTCGCGTCCTTGGGCTGGCGCATGATCCTCGGCGTCCTTGTCATATAGTACAATCCGCTAGTATCGATTTACTTGTATCAATTTGTGTCGCAGTAGAGCACTCAAGCGATCGACAGAGCGGTGAGAGCTGGGATGGAGAAACGATTAACCGGATCACATGAGACATAACGATAAATATTGCTCTCGCGAGCTTCCCGTACATAAACCAATAGATCCATTCAATCTACTACGACGAGCTACTCTGCAACAATTTGCTTATATCGGTATGCAGAAACAACGAAATCTCTTTGCTCCTAGCTACTCATGAAAAGTGCAATGAAACTGGCGCTCGCAGCTGAGCCATGCCAGCCCAGCGTGACGGCTCGGCCTGATGCATAACAGGATATCTGTCGCTCTCAACACTGCGCAGTTCAACTACCGTTGCGCACAGTACGATGCTCCTCCCTAACATGCATCCGCAACGGAACAGCCCCTGTAGCGGAATATCATTCTCTCTCGAAATATTTTACATGTCCCTGTGCGGCTGTATGGTTCTCTGGGCGATATTATATTGGTGGCCATGGCTCGAGCCAGCCAGGCACTCGAGCAGGAATTGCATTGGGAGGTACATGGGCTCCAGCCTGCCGGAATAGAACGTAAACTCACTCGCAGCACTGCTTGGTATTAAAAGAACGGAAGACCAACTATGAAGACAAAGGCTGAACGGCAGCAATATCTACCCCCTCCAGAAAAGAAAGCCTTCGTTACGCATCTGCTACGGATGGCTAACCTAGGTACTCATGTTTGTGTGAAGTACATGCCTTCCCTGGCCCTTGGCCTTGCCCGCC
Organism: Ophiosphaerella herpotricha; assembly: GCA_028458525.1. NCBI lineage: Eukaryota > Fungi > Ascomycota > Dothideomycetes > Pleosporales > Phaeosphaeriaceae > Ophiosphaerella > Ophiosphaerella herpotricha. Next base: position 52,374 of record JALNQK010000159.1, read on the forward strand.
GGCGCTCTACGAAGGAAGCGATCAATCCGCCGGATAAAAAACTGGCCCCAGGCGTTTAGGCGCCGCCATCCAGAACTGAGATCGAGGAGGGATAGATCGACGGATTGGAATCGCCACGACGAAAATATATATGACGAGGTGGCTGAGTAGTATAAGATGATTGAACCAGAGCTTCGTAAGCCAGACACCAAAGCTAGAGAATGTCTATAATATGGATGAGACAGGCGTTATACTTGGCTCTGTTACAGTTCTTATGAGTAAGCACGATTGAATGCATATCCGCGAGCGGTGAGTGCTAGACCCTATGATAATCTGGCCGGCCTCTACCCATCGAAGTAACTAGACGACGTACTCTACCCCTGGATAGTTTTGTTCTCTCTCTAATTCTGGATATAACAACTCTTAACTCAGCTTAGAGTAGATAAAATGAGTATTTGATCCCTAGATAGACTAAGGCACGGGCGAACGGTAAACCACGAGTACTGGTTTGCGATAGCTTCGGGACGCATAAACTCTTGAAATCTAGAATTCCACTTTGAGAACAGTATTCTACTCTACCAACTTCTTTCTTACACTTCCTATAAGCCCTAAGCCTGTAATGTCTCAGTTTTTGGTCCGTTGAAGAAAGCGTATCGTAACGAGGTAGAACGATTATATCGTTCAGGTGTGACTATAGTTAGTAAGAAGCACTTTACCTCTCTATACAGTCCTACTAGGGTTACAGCTATAACGAAGAATATCCTCGCAGGACGGGCGAAAACTAGTTTGTTTCCATTCAACCAAGATAGAGTTCTTAGGGATATTGTAACACCTAGAGATCGCAATACCTCTTTGTACAGCTGGCGAACCTGCGGGACAGTGCTCCCAAGACGAGGTAGCCCAGACACCAAGAACGCCAGTGTTATCAGACGGCCTCGCGTTGCTAATGAAACAAATCAGCAAAGAACCTCATGATGAGGCAAGTAAGCAGCGACAGCAAAGGCTTGTACAGAAACTTAGTAATGCTACAGAATCAGCTTTTGCCTGGCAGACCCTCGGCCAGGACCACATTCAGTTCCTAACTACGATGAATAGTGAAACTAAAGCCCGCCGAAACACTAAGTCAGCTATTCTTGGTATGACAAGGGTGACGAGTTTTGCAGATCTTGAAGCGAAACGGGCAAAGCGTGGTAAGGAGGCTACAAAAGAAGCCAAAGGCAAGGCAAAACGTGGTCGAAAGCCTTACGCTAACGCTAGAGCCGGAGCCAGAGCCAGAAGCGGCACCTGACGAGTCTACGCAGGCAGGCAACACAAAGGTCACGGAGGAGGTTATTATAGTGGAATCTTGGAGAGCCCTGGTGGCGAAAATGTGGTAGATATTATACAGAGTAAAGGAGGGCGCAGGCGTAAGCATATAGTAATTTTATTTAGAGACTTGGCTGTACATATAAACGACATGCCTATCATTACTTATTGTAACCTTGATCATGCTATCTGTTTCTCCGCCCCTATTATGCTTGATATATCTTTCCTCCTCTGTACCATTATATGAATATAATAACCTATCCTGTCTTTCTTCAGAGTCTACGCTATGGTGCTGCCTGATCGTGTTCATGGTGGTCTTGTCGCTAACGCGTGACGTTGGGGGCCTGGGAATAGGGACGAGTGGAATAGCGCGCATTATGGGAGTCACCCTGCATCAGTGGTGGTGGCTCTCATGTCAGCGGTGCTGGAGGGGGCGCTGGGCTCCAATTGTCGGGTGCAGGGGCATGCGTTGGGTGGCCGCTATCGCCATGTCGAATCGGCGCATGATACGTACTGCGCTGCGTGATTCACCACAATCAAAGATGTGGCATATGAAGGATCAGGTCACTCCAAATAACCTCCTGCAGCATCATCCAAACAGCTCCAGGTCTGGCATAATTATTTTCCGCATCGCGTCCAAGCTGCCATCTAGTTCCGCTCTTCATCAACCCCGAAGCTCTTCAGAATAATGGTCAATGAAGAGCTGCCAGTCTATTCAGCTCGAGACCTTTCCCCCCGCTACGAAGCATTCTTTGAAGAAGATGGTGAAGACGGGAATCCAATATTTCTGTATTCGTCTTTTGGTTACATCACCGATGATTATATCGCCTACTTTGGCCAGTCCAGCTTTCGTAAACGCGATTTAAACCAGAAAATTATTAGGGAAAGTTTGAAACGTCTTCCGGACGAGGATGTGTACCTTAAAGCTCCTTCGAATATCACATCATTTTCAACTTCGATCACTGAGAGCCTATTCTTGAAAAGACCCAAGTTACACCTAAACTTCATAGGCACGGGCCTGTTGCTAGAGCTTATAGCTTCTACTACGCAACCCACATCCATACATCGTCAGGTATCATGGTTGCTTGATCAAACGTGGTCGTATTGTTGGTCTTGCCTTCGATCGCCTTCCGATCGCCTTCCGATCACGCTTCAGCATCGACTAGAGAAGAGTGGACAGTATTTTACCGTTGATAACTACGTGTGAAAGATAAAATCTGCAACCCACCACCTTCATTCAATTGGGCTTGCACATAATGACCCCACGCCAATGAATATCATGGTCGACAAGTACGGTGATCCAATCATTATTGACTATGGTTCTTGCCAGCCATTCGGGACCACACTTATCACAGCCGGCACGCTAGGATGGATTGACGAGGATTTTGCAATATCGGCGCAAGAGCACGATGTAATTGCATTGGGCAAAATTCACAAATGGATTGAGAAGCTAACAAGAGCACTACAAGATACAGAGTTAGAGATATCACATTCGTTTTCCTCCTCCAACACGATTCTCTTCCTACCATCACGCGTATTGTTTGCCTAAGACGATGCACTTGTTGAGGACTTCGTTGGTAGTACATAATTATCGGAATGTTTACAAGTTGTGCGTTCGCAATCCTTTTTCTCCCGGATTCTCTGAATCCGAGTTCCGTTTGGAGCTCTGGCGCCGGGTGTGACCTTGATCGTTGTATGGAATTCGCACCTAAACATTTCTGTTGGATTCAATACATGGCTGGCTCCTAATCTACTTGCACGATTATATCATAAGCTAGCAACGGGACTTGGAAAGGCTTCGTCCTTACAGAATTCTTTGACGATAGAGTAATAAGAGGCAAGGCTATAACACCACCAACTCAGCACCTTCCTACTTCGTATCCGGAAATTTGTCAGCAATATTGATGACCTGGATGTCTGAAGATCAAAGTACCACCTGGTGTGGCGACCCCGCATGCAATCAGTGCTATTTGCAGCCCTACAGCGAAATACGACTTCTTATAATGCTGGCTGATGCTTTAGCTTGTATTGAGGCCCTGGAGGCGTTGCAATAGTAATACAAGCTTACGGTGGTGCTCTAGTGGGTTGGGCGCGTTATTGCTATGACACATCTATCGCGAAAAAGGTGGCGAGGCGCTCATGCGAGCATGCCCTTCGTATGCACAGGATTGGGAGGTTTGAGGCTGCCCCTAGCAAGGAATCCTGAAGGAAAAATAGGTGACTCTGGGTCGCAGGTATTTGTTGATAGCTTTGGTGTTCAAGCACCTGTGTTCTGTTCCGTTACAGGCGTTGTTCCGTTACGAGTGGATGGACGTTGGTATTACTACAATGTTCGCGGGCGATAGCAACTAACTAAGGGTTGCAGGTGGGGTATAACCCCAGCTTTATCCATATCGCTTTGGTTGGTAACGTGTCTATTGTGCGTGATGGCACCTGCATGATCTGCAATTTTGAGCAGAGATATATCTAACTAACTCCTATAAACCGCGTGAATATTACTAGAAAGTAACGCGAAGATTATCCTTCGCATAATTATAGGTTCACATGCCTTTATAATCTAGAGGCTTCAATCTCTTCGACACTAGTTCCTCTAAAGCCCTTACAGCTGCTACCCCCAGCAATCTAGCTTTGCGGCGTGTCCCGGGCATCAACCACTCTAATTTATTTGATACCATAACGTGTCTGTGCGCGTGATGCACATGTTCGCGTGATGCACACCCCCACCAAAATTGCGATCTCAAAGATGAGGCTGCAGAGCCACACACAATAGCTATTATTATAAGATTTTATAGTAGAGTAGTAAATAGAAGCTTGCGAGTAGTTTTAAGTAGAGCTACTAAGCTATCTAATTACTACTTAAAACTCTTTACTAGTATAACTTTACTAAAATTTAATATTTTTAAAAACTTTTTTAATATAAAGTATTACTAAGATTTATATTATAGTTTTATAGTATAATATATTTATAATATACTATATTCTTAATATAATTAACTTTTTAAAATAACTACTTATTTTTAAAGCTAATAATTTTTAAAAGTATAATAACTTCTTTAATACTAGGTATAATAGATTTTTATTCCTAGTTTAAGCCTATTATTATAACTTTAAATAAACTTAAAAACTACTTAACTATATATACTATTAAAAAAGTTATTAAGTTATATAAACTAATATAAGTATAAGAGTATAGTATACTACTAAACTAATTCTCTAAAAAGAGACTAATAGCTAGTTAAGCTATATATAGTAGTATATAATATATATACTAGTTATTACTATTTAAAGTTTTTTAAACTTACTTAAGAATAAACTAAGTTAAGCTAAGGAATATACTAGCTAATAGAGCTAGTAGAACTAGTTAATAGTACTAAGCTTACTCTTCTAGCTCTTACTCTAATATTATAGGTTATAACCCTATATAGGAGTTAGAACCTATAGAGCCTAGATTACCTTTAAGTAATAACCTAATAGGCTATAAATCTAAAGGACTTAGATAGGATAATAATATTAAATATAACCTAAATATATAATAAGGTTATATAAGGTAATCTATAGATCTATTCTATAGATTAATAGATTAAGATAATCTATAGATCTATTCTATAGAGTAATAGATTAGGAAAAGAAACTATAAGTATATAGTCTATAGGATATCTATTATTAGGATAGTATTATTAATCCTAATCTTTAACCTAGAGTAATATACTCTTAATATCTATAATTTAGAATTATTATTATACTTCGTCCTATTAATAGTTACCCTAATACCTACACCTATTTACGTTATACTCTAACTATAATTACTACGTACCTAGGTAAGCCTACTAATAAGTACTATAGCTAATAAACTATTATACTTTAATAATTATTACTTTAGAGAGTAAAGTATAAGCTATATATAGTCTAAGCTATATAATAATAATAGCTATATTAATAGAAAAAGAACTCTTTAAGATATATAAGTTAGATAATATAAACTTTAAAAATATTAGAGAAATCCTAAGAAGTTTTTATAAAGATAAAGAATAGATAAAATTAGTAATTAAGAAACTCTTTAAATAGAATAATAAGTTAAAGAACTATATTAACTAGAATAAGACCTAGGTAAAAGCTATTACTAAGGATTAAGAAAGGATTAAAGGTATTATAAGCTACCTAGAGATAAGTATAATAAAGAAACTACTAAAGATACTAGAACTTAAAAAGTTTAATAGAGAAAGAAAGAACTTATAACTCTTCCTAGTAGTAGTAATACTATACTTAGATATATAAGTAGAATACTTTAATATAGAAGAAAAAAAAGTTATATATATAGGAATATACTTTAAAGATAAGGTAATAAAGTAGTTTAATCTTTACTAGATAGACTATAGGCTTAATATACCTAAATAATAAAAAGAGAGAATAGTAATAATATTTAGTAACTATAAACAATTTATTAAAAAACTTAAAGTAGTATTTAGAGATATAGATATTATAAAATAAGCTAAAGAAAAACTCCTAAATCTAAAATAAATAAAAAGAGCTATAGAATATATATCTATATTTAAATAATTATCTATAAATACTAAATAAGATAAATTAGTATTAATAGTAAGATTTAAATAAGGCTTAAAAGAAGATATCTAATATAAAATAATCTAGATAGAAAAAGTATAAACTCTTAAAGTAATAAAGGTATAAGCTATCTAAATTAATAATAAACTTTAAGAATAGAGAAAGAACTAAATAAGAGAAATAAGAGATACCTAAAACTATAAAGATCTAATAATCCTAGATACTAATAAAGAAAGTAAAAAGAAAGACTTTAAATACTATAACTATAATAAGAAAGAGTATTACGTAAAAAACTATAGAAGTAAAAAAAAAGAAAGTAAAAAAGACTTTACTTATTATAACTATAGAAAGAAAGGCTACTTTATAAAAGACTATAGAAGTAAAAAGAAAAAAGAAATATAGTTTAAAATAAATAAAATAAGAAAGAACTTTAAAGAATATATAGAAGAACTATAAAAGAAAGTAGTAGCTAGCTAAAAAAACTATTAAGAGTTATACTAGATATTCTACTATAAAGATATATACCTAATATATATCTATATAAAATAAAGAGTAAGATAGTTTCTAT